>JARBWK010001762.1:0-17475 GCA_030556195.1 Anolis apletophallus | reverse complement strand
GAGTTGTATTTTTACATTGCCTTTCTCCTTCTTGGCTGAAGAATATGTGTACCTAGGTAAAGGTGAAAGTTTCCCCTTGACATTAAGTCCAGTTGTACCCAACTCTGGGGGATGGTGCTCATCTCCATTTCTAAGCCAAAGAGCCTACGTTGTCCATAGACGTCTCGTAGGTCATATGGCCAGCATGACTGCATGGAGTGCCAATACCTTCCCGCTGAAGCAGTACCCATTGATCTACTCACAATTGGAATGCCATTACCTTCCCGCTGAAGCGGTACCCATTGATCTACTCACATTTGCATAGAACCACCAATCTTTTGGTCAGCAAGTTCAGCAGCTCAGCGGTTTAACCCGCTGTGCCACTAGGAGCTCCTATGGGTACCAAATCAACCTACAAATTCTAAGAGTGAATAGCATTGAGTTCCCATTGGAAAGATAAAGCAGGATATAAATATAGTATCGGCTTTGAACACCCTACCTAGGGACATTAGATCGGCCCTCTCCCTCCTAACATTTCGAAAGAAAGTTAAGACCTGGCTGTTTGAACAGGCATTTGCAGATTAAATATAACTGTTTAATTAGATCCACGCAATGATTTGACGATGTGACGGAAAGTGATTTTAGTGAGACCCTGAGAACTGTATTTTTTATGTTTTTAAATGCTAATTGCTAATTGATTTATATGGTTATTGTTCTAATTGTTTTAATTGTGTTTAATTAGGCAGTAATTGCCTTATGTAAACTGCCTCGAGTTGCCTTCGGGCTGAGAGGGGCGGTATAAAAATATAGTAAATAATAAATAAATCAATAAATAAAGTGGTGTCAACTGCATTCATTTTATAGTGTAAATGCATCTTAGGACAAAACTATACTGTTTAATTCACTGTTTTAAAAAGGCTGTGTTTTAATGTGGTGAGAAGGGTGGAATATACAGTAAATGTTTTAAATAAATAAATAAATCCACACATGTAGAGAGCTGACTATTTTGTAATAGATTATGTAATTGTTTTAAATTCTTTTTAACTATAATAATCATTTTTAATAGTATCTGGTTTTACTGTGTCTTATAAGCTGCCCTTGGGAAAGATATTAAAGAAATAAACATACACACGCCAAGTACACAGTTCAATTACAATATGACACAATTTGGGCCATCGGCTATTGAGAAAGCTGTTCCTTGTAAAACGTATCTTATCTCTTTCCAAATCCCGAACCAAAAAAGGAAAGAAACCTGTTTAGAAAATAATACACAAACTGGTTGTTCAAAAATTGGCAGTGATCCGCAACCTAACAGCTGTGGGTTTCTGTTTCAGGAAAGAAAATGAAAAGAATGTAGTCAATGGGGCAGGCCCGGATTAAGCCCTTTTTACGCCCTAGGCCAAAGGCTCCGCCTCCGCGGCTCTGCCTCTTCCGCCTTCACAGCCCCGCCTCTTCAGCCTCTTCCTCCCCGCCAGAGTGAGGCGGGGAGGAAGGAAAACCCCACCCCCGGAGCCGATGCCGCACATGCACGGCAGCGGCCCCAAGGGTGGGGCTTCCCTCCGCGGCTCCACCCCTTCCTCCTCATGCCGGCCTGAGGAAAAAAGGGCGATCTTCGGCCGCTTCTGAGGCCAGCGTGGTGGCTTTAGGAGGGAGGAGGAGCCACAGGGCTCTGCTCCTCCTCCTCCTCCTGCCACCACGCCGGCCTGAGAAGCGCCGAAGATCGCCCACTTCTCAGACCGGGCGTGGTGGCTTTAGAAGGGAGGGAGGAGCCGCAGGGCGCCATAGACTCTCAGAGGCAGCGGAATGGCGGCCGAAGATCACCCTTTTTTTTCTCAGGCCGGCGTGGTGGCTTTAGAAGGAAGGGAGGAGCCGCAGGGCGCCATAGACTCTCAGAGGCAGCGGAACGGCCTCTGCGCCTGTTTCTGTGCCTGCGCATGAGGCGCCATAGACTCTCAGAGGCAGCGGAATGGCGGCCGAAGATCACCCTTTTATTCTCAGGCCGGGCGTGGTGGCTTTAGAAGGGAGGGAGGAGCCACAGGGCGCCATAGACTCTCAGAGGCAGTGGAACGGCCTCTGCGCCTGCTTCTGCACCTGCGCACGAGGCGCCATAGACTCTCAGAGGCAGCGGAATGGCCTCTGAGAGTCTATGGCGCCTCGTGCGCAGACGCAAAAGCGGCCGAAGATCGAATATTTTTTTTGAAATTTGGGGGGGGGTCTGCATCTGCCCCCCCATGGCTGCGTCCCTAGGCCGTGGCCTAGTGTGGCCTTATGGATAATCCGGGCCTGCAATGGGGTCAAATCTATTATATAAATGGGTTCACGTCATGTGATGTATACCTCAAACAAAGAAACCATACAACGCAGAAACACAATACTTGCCAACAGAATAGGCCTCAAGCAAGGTACGTTTGTAGCAAAGAAACTTCCCCCCAAACCTAAAAGGCCCCAAAACAACGAGTAAAAAAAA
This sequence comes from Anolis apletophallus, assembly GCA_030556195.1. NCBI lineage: Eukaryota > Metazoa > Chordata > Lepidosauria > Squamata > Anolidae > Anolis > Anolis apletophallus. Next base: position 15,029 of record JARBWK010001762.1, on the reverse strand, counting down.
ACTACATTTCCCAGTATCCTCCAGGGCAGCCAATGACTCACCCAGCCTCTACATTCTGAACAACATGATTGGCTGCCAATAAGGGCGGATTTGCATAACTGCTGTAATCATAGCAACGCTGGCAAGAGCCATCCAAGGCTAGGATAGAATGCTGAGAGATTTCAGTTGGTGTTTGAGGGTTAAACTGCCAAAACCAAACTCTGAGGGAACAATTCTCCAGCAAATTCCTACCCACACAACACAACACAACTTCCAATCACAACCCATCCCACCAACCTTACGGGACCCCGTACACACAACACCTACAAACACCACAAACAAAAACCATTCCTTCCTTCCACACAGACATAAACTGACCCAAAAGACAAGCCATGCCTTATAAAAATAACAGCATCGGACGACACACTCACAACGCTACATACATCAAACAAAAGGGCAGAACAAACGCCAGAACAGAAACATACTGCGCAGCAGAGACACAGACAACAGGTCACTGCACGATGCACAGCTGAGAACCAAATGCAAAGAACTGCACGACAAGAAGAAGCGCACAGCCAGGAACAACAAAGACGCAGAAATGCAACGCAACAGCAGCGCGCAAGGAGCGCAGAAACACGACGTCGCAACACAGAAAACAATCTTCAAAAACACCACAACCAATTCCACCGCCTAGCCTTCAGATACAACGCTGCAGAAGACTACAGCATGGTGCCAGAGGCCGACATTGGCACCCTAACGCACATCTGCACACACTGCAAAGCCCTGAAATACCCAGCAGAAACACCAGGAATGTGCTGCCTAGCCGGTAAAGTCTCTCTACCACCACTTGCCACTCCTCCACAACCACTACAGACTTTGCTGAGTGGAGGCACTCCAGAATCAAAACACTTCCTCCGCTATATAAGACAATACAACTCATGCTTCCAGATGACATCATTTGGAGCACACATAGAAAGTGCGCAATTCATGCCTACATGACCCCACCAAGACCGTAAGTAACATCATTTCCAATCCTTACATACTCAGACTTTCTCGCATCTCCTAAATAGGGCACAGCAACGCGCGCCGGGTACAGCTAGTATTTTATAAATAACGTCACATTCTCTGCATCAGAAAGCTTGGGTTGAGAATATGGTTCTCCTTTCCCAACAGCTGGGATTACGGCCCTATCTAGACTGTTATATAATGCAGTTTCAAACTGCATAATATGGCAGTCTAGATTGAGCCTATGGAAGGAAATATAGCAAGTAGTTAACCTCAATGTACCCGTGAACCAAGGTGGAGATGAGGTCTCAACTTCTTCTTTTTTTAACCCAAATCTCCCTTCTCTCTTGACCAACTACTTGACATCACGGAAAGGAAGTTGAAGTTTGTTTGCGCAAACCAGCCAGACTCAAATCTGAACAAATGAGCAAGGGAAGGTTTCCCCATCAGTGAAATGCCGGGGCCAACAGGCAATGGGAAACAAATGCCTTCCAGTCAAGGCTGAAAAAGATTTACTCGTGAGGAGCCGGCATGCAAAAACATTCGCTGTACCAAATCTGATACCAAATTTCGTTTCATTCCCACCATGATTCACAAGGGGAAAATGAAAAGGAGCTGTGGGTACATATTTTTTTGCACACAGCGTTAACCTAGCATAATTAATGACTATTATGCATGTGTAACTTGTCCCCTACTTCTCCAAACTGTGAGAATTCCAGGAACAAGCATTTCCCATGCTGTTTATATTTCCTGGGAATAAAGTCATTAGAGGTTTATGGTCTTTGTGCAATATGTGTGTCTTCAAGGCGCATATCGGTTTACAGCAACCCCATGAATTTCATAAAATAGTTAGATGTGCTTTTTGCCTGTTCCTTCCTCTGAAATATACGAGGGCGGGTCAATAAGTCCGTGACTTTCTTGAATGAAACACAGGTTTTTGGATAAAAAATCATTTTATTTTTCAACGTAGTCTCCTTTGAGCTCTATACACTTTGTCCAACATTTCTCCAATTTTTTTTATCCCTTCTAAAAAATAAGATTTGTCAAGGTCATCAAAATAGGTATTTGTTTGTGAGATGATTTCATCGTTGGAGTTAAATCTCTTTCCGCCGAGCCATTTCTTCAGGTTTGGAAACAAGAAATCATCACTCGGGGCTAAATCCGGAGAATAGGGCGGATGAGGGAGCAATCCGTATCCCAATTCAAGGATTTTTGCCATGGAAACTGCACATGTGTGCACCCTTGTCCACTTCAATCAAGATGGCCGCGTCGAGCGGACGTGCAAACGCCGAGCTCCGCCGGGCCTCTGGTAATTTTCTCCGTGTCGTGGCCAGCACAGCACCCCCACTGCTGAGGGGGGTAGCTCTTTGCTTGGGTGACAACTCACCGGACTTGCCTGCCCAGCCTGTCTTGCCTGGCTCGGGGGCGCTGCTCGAGGCTCCGAGATGCTCTTTCCCCCCTCTCGAGGCCCTGCAGGCCGACGCCGAGCTCGTCTTGGAGGCTGCTCGGGCGCCGGCCTCCGTCCTCCGGGCCCTTGCTGGACTAAGGGACGCTGCTGTGAGGCCCCCCGGCTGGGGGACTGCAGCGACCGCGGCGACCACGGCGACCTCTCAGGGGTGCCTGACTTGGTCCCCCGTACCTTGGCCGGGCCTGGACCTGGAGGAGGTCGGGCCTTCCACCCCCTCCAACCACACCCAGGGGGACGCTGGTGATCAACCCGGGAACATCAGGGTTGCACCGCAGGACGTTGCTGGCCTCACCCACCATCTCGGCCAGCTGATCGAGCGCCTGGCCTTCTGGCTGGGTGAGCTGGACAGGCTAGGCCCGGCGCTGGCGTCCTTGTGCGGCGCGGCCGCCCCTCGTTGCCCGGGCTCCTGCCCTGGGCCTGGAAGGAGTGCGGCTGGTGGAGCACGGGGCCCGCCTCGTTCGGCCTCCCCGCATCCGAGTTCGGAGGGGAGAAGACCGAGTGGAGTGGCCAGCCCCCCAACATGGCGCCGTCCTCACCCAGCCCGGCGTTCCTGACTCCGCCCCCTCCTCCCTCTTCAGCGGCTGGGACCGCCCCCCTGGCGGCCCCAGTCGTGGAGCTGCCGCCGCTGCCGGTCCCGCCGCCCAAAGCCCCTAGCCCCTCTTCGCCGCTGCACAGGCGGCCCGCGACGGATGTGGTGGACATCGAGGGAGTCTTGGCAAGGGCTCCGGGGGAGCGGCCCCGGCGGCGCGGCCCCAGTCGGGCGGCTGCCGACGGTCCCCTGACTGTGGCCGGCCCGGGCCCCGGCGGATTACCCAAGTCTGATAGACACCAGAGGAGGCAGAGACGGGGTCAAGGATGGGGCAGGGGGCGGGGCCGGAGGATGCCCCTCCCTTGCTCTGTAACACCTCCCCCCACGGTGGCTGACTTCCAGAAGGTGCCCCCCGGAGGGCCCCGTCCCAGGACGTTCCGGAACACGGCCCGTAGGTCCGGGGCGCCCCCACCGGCGAACCCCCAACTTAGGAGGGTAGACAAGCCGCCGATGACGAGGCCTGGTCTACGGGCTGGCAATAACCGACACTACAGTGACTGTCATTCCCTTGACTTGGAGTCTCTGAGGTCGTTCCTCAATTTGTGGGACCCCCCCCCCCGGCTCCCCCCATTTGATGGTCGCCCGATAGCTCCACCGGATGGCTCTGCCCCTTGACATGAGCCTGGTCTTCCCTCTCCTCTCCACTTGTTGTTGTTTACCCTGTGATGTCTTACCCTTTATATTGTATGTCCATTCATGTATTTTCTGGTGTATTGTTTTATCTGTCCTTTTTATCTTGTATTGTGATTTCTAGACTTTGTAAGCCGCTGCGAGCCGTATGGAGTTAGCGGCATATAAGTCCAAGGAAATAAATAAATAAATAAATAAATTGTGAACAAACGCAGCACCCACCTTGCGGAAAGCTTTCTCATACCCAAGTGATCATTTAAAATTGAAACCACTGAGCCGTGTGAGATGCCTATGGCTTCCACAATCTCTCACACTTTTAATCTCTGATTGGCCAACACCATATCGTGAATTTTTTCAATTGTTTCGGGTTTAGAGACCTCAACCGGGCATCCAGAACGTTCGGCATTTTCCGTGCTTGTACGGCCACAATGAAATTCAGTAAACCCCTTTTTTACCATTGAAATTGATGGTGCAGAGTCCCCATAGTATTTATCAAGCTTAGCCTTGGTTTGAGTGATGGTTTTTTCCCCGCAAAAAAATAATGCTTAGTGATCACACAAAATTCACTTTTTTCCATTTTCTCCTCAAATCACACGGTAGTCTGCTATCATTGGCTGTCAAACACAAACTAAATGGCGCAGCTTGTTCAAATTTTGACAGGAGTCAACTGACAGATGCCTGTTGTCAGGAGCAGTGTTGTCCTTTAAGTGAAGAGGGAGGAAATTCAAAAAGTCACGGACTTATTGACCCACCCTTGTATCCTAAACAGTGGGTATTCCTTGGTGGTCCTTAACCAGGCCTGATACTGTTTAGCTTCCAGGAGCAGACAGGATTTGGTGCCTTTAGGGCAGGCACGGACAAATTTTGGTGCTTCATGTGTTTTGGACTCCAACTCCCACAATTCCAAACAGTTGGTAGGCTGATAGGAATTGTGGTAGTTGAAGTCCAAAACATCATGGAAGTTTTATATTTTTGATTGATCTCCATTTAATTGTCTGTTTTTAATTTATTTAATTATTTTTTTGCAAAAAGTTAAAGGTAAAGGTTTTCCCCTGACATTAAGTCTAGTCATGTTTGACTCTGGGGGGGTGGTGCTCATCTCCATTTCTAAGACGAAGAGCTGGCATTGTCCATAGACACCTCCAAGGTCATGTGACCGGCATGGTTGTATGGAGCGCTGTTACTTTCCTGCTGGAGTGGTACCTATTGATCTACTCACATTTGTATGTTTACAAAATGCTTGGTTGGCAGAAGCTGGAGCTAACAGTGGGAGCTCAAGGCGCCTCCCAGATTTGAACCTACGACCTTTCGATCAGCAAGTTCAGCAGCTCAGCAGTTTAACCCACTGCACTGGCATTAAATGTTTGCTATTTTTTTACTTTGGAAGCTACCCTGAGTTCCTTTGGGGGGAGAGAGTGGGTTAAAAATAAAGATTATTATTTGAAATACTATGCTGGTTGTAGTATTGGATCACACATTGGACACTTCCCAAGTGTCTAGGACAGGGCTGTCCAACTGGCGGCCCGGGGACCGTATACGGCCCCCCAGCCCCTTCCCTCTGGCCCCCTAAGCTTTTTAATAAAAAATAAAAATTGAAAAATAAAATAAATATTTTTTTAAAAAAATACCTACTTCCGGGTTCGGAGCAAGTACCGCGAGAATACGCAATCCACACGGGATTTCGCTGTCAACGCAAGATCACGCCGGCATTGACAGCGAAATCCCGTGTGGATTGCGTATTCTCGTGATACTCTTCGGCTACTCTACTACTGGATCGCTGAGGCCCTCAGACGTGATTAGGACCTTCTTCGACTCAGTCAGTCGTCGCCTCTCTCGTCATCCGGGTACTCCTGGATCCTGCGTGTTTGGAAAAGGTAGGCCGAAGCAGGGGGCTCCTCAGGGGCTCCTCATTCCCTCCCCCATCTCCCTCATGTATTAAATATAAAATTAAATATATTTAAAGATGAAATAAGGGGATGGGATACATTAAGGGGGAGGATGGAATTAAATATATTTAATATTAAATTAAAATAAGGGGAGTGGAGGATGGAATTTAATATATTTAATATTAAATTAAAATAAGGGGGAGGGGAGGATGGAATTAAATATATTTAATATTAAATTAAAATAAGGGGAGAGGGGAGGATGGAATTAAATATATTTAATATTAAATTAAAATAAGGGGAGAGGGGAGGATGGAATTAAATATATTTAATATTAAATTAAAATAAGAGGAGAGGAGAGGATGGAATTAAATATATTTAATATTAAATTAAAATAAGGAGAGGGGAGGATGGAATTAAATATATTTAATATTAAATTAAAATAAGGGGAGAGGGGAGGATGGAATTAAATATATTTAATATTAAATTAAAATAAGGGGAGAGGGGAGGATGGAATTAAATATATTTAATATTAAATTAAAATAAGGGGGGGGGGAGGATGGAATTAAATATATTTAATATTAAATTAAAATAAGGGGAGGGGAGGATGGAATTAAATATATTTAAAATTAAATTAAAATAAGGGGAGAGGGGAGGATGGAATTAAATATATTTAATATTAAATTAAAATAAGGGGGAGGGGAGGATGGAATTAAATATATTTAATATTAAATTAAAATAAGGGGAGAGGGGAGGATGGAATTAAATATATTTAATATTAAATTAAAATAATTTAATATCTTATCCCTGCATTTTATCTCAGTAAAAGATTATATTTGACTGTATGCATGCAGGGGCGGGGGCGGGGCGGGGGCGGAGCCGGGGGAGGTGGCGGAGCCAGGGGAGGGGGCAGAGCCGGGGGGCAGACCCTACGGCCCCCCAGGTCATCAGTGACCGGAATTCAGGCCCCTGGGCCGGTAGAAGTTGGACAGCCCTGGTCTAGGACTATGTCATGTATCGACAAATAATGTGTGCATATCCCAGTAGGGTGGCCTTTTGCAGCTGACAGATGGTAATTTTGTCAATTGCGTTTTAAGTGCAGGCCAAGGTCTTTAGGCACTGCACTCAGTGTGCCGATCACCAATGGGATCACCTTGACTGGCTTGTGCCAATTTCTTTACAGTTCGATCTTTAAATCCTCATATCGTGTCAGCTTTTCCAGTTGTTTCTCTTCAATCCTGCTATCGCCTGGGATTGCAACATCGATGATTCAAACTTGGAGTACTGATTTATTATTATTATTATTAAAGATTATTATTATTATTATTATTATTATTATGGAATCATGAGAGTTGTGTGTTCATAAGGCCTTTCGCTTTCTCTGCTCGAGGGTGCTGATGCCCCATCAGACTACAAACCCCAGGATTCCATATAATTGAGCCAGGCCAGTTAAAGTGATGTCAAAATGCATTAAATCCACAGTGTATAGATGCAGCCCTCATCGTGGGAGTGATTTAAGAAGATATAAAAAAACATATTTGGTTTTTATGTGCCCTTAAGACATGTCCGATTTATGGGGTTTTCATGGCAAAAATTGGTGCAGCGGATGATTTGCATTTGTCTTCCTCTGAGGCTGAGAGAGTGTGAATTGCCCAAGTTCACCTAGTGCAGTGTTTCCCAACCGCTGTTCCGCAGCACACTACTGTTCCGTGGCGGATCATCTGGTGTGCCGCGAAAAAGTCTCCCCCCTTCCCCCATTTCTCCCCCTCCTGCCGAACTCCTGCTGCTTGGGGGAGGAGGAGGAGCAGGAGGAAGGGCCGGGCGGCGGTGAAGAAAAAGAAGAAGGGGCCAGGGGGCCGCCTCCTTCGGCCGTTTCCCCAGCCAGCCTCCAATCGAGGGAGGGAGGAGGGGGGAGTCATGGCGAGAGCCCCCCGTCCCAGCGCCGCTCTCCGCCATGACTCGGTCCTCGCCGCTGAGGCCGCACGGAGGAGGAGGAGCAGCAGGACGGGGCTTTAGCCCCGCCCACTGAAGCCCGTCCACTGCTCATGCTCCTCCTCCTCCGTGCGGCCTCAGCTAGCGAGGGGCCGGAGTCATGGCGGAGAGCGGTGCCAGGGACGGGGAATTGCTGCCTTCTCCCTCTCCCCCGCCGCCCCTTTCACCCGTGAGCCGTGGCAATGGGAGCGGCTGAGGCTGGGCCGGAGCCTGGGCTTAGTGGCGGCCCTCGGCCTGCTCTACTGCCTGAGGGGCCCGCTTGCCAAGTTTGCTCCAGATCCATCATTGTTTGAGTCCACAGTGCTCTCTGGATGTAGGTGAACTACAACTCCAATACTCAAGGTCAATTAACTATATGTCTTACTGTGTTAGAGCAGTGTTTTTCAACCTTTTTTGAGCCGCGGCGCATTTTTTACATTTACAAAATCCTGGGGCACACCACCAACCAAAATGACATAAAATGACACTCTAACACAGTAATACATATAGTTAATATATTTTAAAATGTATTTATACACTCAGTGTGAAACCTGGACCTGTTTCGATGAACACAACATAGATATCCTGGCAGGAATGGCAGAAAGACACACACGAAGGTCTTGCTCAACAGCTGGGAGTTATACCGTAATTCACTCGCAATCAAAGAGCATTCAGAACTCCACCAATGATGGAATGGAATCAAACTTCCCACACAGAAATCCCATAACCAAGAGAAAATACTATAAGGGTTTGGTGGGCATTGACCTTGAGTTTTAGAGTTGTAGTTCACCTATATCCAGAGAGCACTATGGAGGGGAGGGAAGAAGACATGGGGTGAGTCTGCGCAGTAGTGCCCGCACGGGTCACGTCTTCCTCCCTCCCCCCTCCCGCAGAAGCGGCAGCGTGAGCAAAGCGAGGCAAAGCGAGCAGAGCGAGGCTGGGAAGAAGGGAGCCCGAGTGGAGAAGAAAAAGTGTTCGGCAGGAGGGGGAAGAAAGGGTATTGAAGTTGGAATTTCCCACGGCACACCTGATGATCGCTCACGGCACACTAGTGTGCCACGGCACACTGGTTGGGAAACACTGTGTTAGAGTGTCATTTTGTGTCATTTTGGTTGGTGGTGTGCCCCCGAATTTTTTTAATGTTAAAAGTGTGCCGCAGCTCAAAAAAGGTTGGGAAACACTGACCTAGTGGGTTTTCATTACTTTAACTGTGCTTTCTTTCATGGCAGGGGCCTAGACTAGATGGACCATGTGGTCTCTTCCGACTCTATTATTCTATGATTCTACGTTCAAACCTTTAAAGCACAAAATGTTCCCTCCCTTTGGTTAAAAAATGAGAAGTGGTTAAAAACAAATTCTCTTGAACAAATGAAGCAACCAAATGCTCCAATTACATAACTGTAACATTCCCCTTGAACTTGACTATTACTCAATAGTCAGATCTCCCCTAATGGGCAACGTCTACGCAGTGGCCAACTGATCAGGTGGGAAAGCCCACTGTTCTGTCCGTGTCCTGCTTTTTAGAGCTGAGGCTCCCAATTCTTGTCTGTAGGTGTAGAATTAATACAGTTTCGCACCACTTTAACTTTCATGGGTCAACACTTTGGAATCCTGGGAGCTGTAGTTTTACAAGATCTTTAGCCTTTTCTGCCAAATAGTTCTGGTGCCTTACCAGATGACAAATCCATAACACTGAACTATGGCAGCTGAAGTGATGCCATACTGCATTAATTCTACTCTACTATACTCTAAGGCAGTGTTTCCCAACCTTTTTTGAGCCACGGCACACTTTTAACATTAAAAAAATCCACACCACCAACCAAAATGACACAAAATGACACTCTAACACAGTAAAGAATGGCTGGTGGTTGGTAGCCTGCTGGGAGCAGCTGCTGGGAGTGCCGAAGGCTGCGCCATGCTCGCGCCCCTACCCCGGTTCACCTCTCCCAGCAGCTGCTCCAGCCTTGAGGGGCAGTGCCAAGCCAGCCGTGCCAGAGCCAGCACAATGCTGGCTTGGCACTGTCCCTCAAGGCTGGAGCAGCTGCTGGGAGTGCCAAAGCCAGGGAAGGGGGCAGAGCCAGGCCGCGCCATGCCCCGCCCCCTCCCCCTGGCTTCAGCTCTACAGAGGAGGAGCATGAGCGGTGGACGGGTTTCAGTGGGCGGGGCTCCTCCACGCAGCTTCAGCGAGCGAGGGGCGAGAGTCATGGTGGGAGTCATGGCGGATTGGAGGCTGGCTGGGGAAACGGCCGAAGGAGGCGACGCCCCGGTCCCTTCTTCTTTTTCTTCGCCACTGCCCGGCCCTTCCTCCTCCTCCCCCAAGCAGCAGGAGTTCGGCAGGAGGGGGGAAGGAAGGGGGGCAGAGAGCTTTTCTCACGGCACAGCAGGAAGTCTGCCACGGCACACTGGTTGAGAAAGACTGCTCTAAGCCACTGCATGAATTTCAAAGGGTTTTCTTAGGCAAGGAATTCTCAGAGCTAGTTTTGCTCATTTCTTACTCTGAAATATATCCTTAAATACCTGCTATTTGTGGCTGGCTTCCAATCCAAGTACTACCCAGAGCTAACACTGCTTACTAGTGCTATTTGTGTTTAATTCTATTTTAATGCTTGTCTATTTGTATAAATTGCATACAATGCCTTTATGTCAAGCCTCTTTGAGTCCCCTTTAGGGAGATAATAGGATATAACGGTTCGGGTCCAACTTACCTGTCCGAACGCATCTCTCCCTATGAACCATCGAGATGTTTAAGATCATCTGGAGAGGCCCTGCTCTCGGTCCCGCCTTCTTCGCAGGCGCGACTGGCGTGGACGAGAGACAGGGCCTTTTCAGTGGTGGCTCCTCGGCTTTGGAACGCCCTCCCTAAAGACATCAGATCGGCCCCCTCCCTCCTGACATTTCACAAGAAAGTCAAGACCTGGTTATTTGAGCAGGCATTTGTTGATGAAATATAAGGCTTAATTGGATAGAAGGAATGATGACGATGTGATGGAAACTGATTTCAACATGACGCTGAGGCTGCAATTGTATGTTTTGAATTGTTAAATTGTTATTATATGTTTTTTTCTGGGGGGGGGGTTGACTTGTTGCTGTGTTGTATTGAGGGCAGAGACTGCCTTTGTAAACCGTCCTGAGTCGCCTTCGGGCTGAGAGGGGCGGTATAGAAACGTGACAAATAAATAAATAAATAAATATATAAATAAATAAATAAATAAATAAATAAATAAATAAATAAATAAAAATATAAAAATATAAAAATATAAAAATATAAAAATATAAAAATATAAAAATATTTAAAAGACTGGCACAATCCAATCAAGGTGGTTCCAGTGGTGATTGGCACACAGGGTGCCATGCCTAAAGACCTTGGCCTGCACTTAAAACACAATTGACAAAATTACTATCTGTCAGCTGCAAAAGGCCACCCTACTGGGATCCACACGCATTATTTGCTGATACATCACATAGTCCTAGATGCTTGGGAAGTGTCCGACGTGTTATCCAATACAACATAGTTTTATATGCTCCTTGTAAACCGCCCTGAGCCTCTGGGAGTGGCGGTATAAAATTGAAGAAATAAATAAATAAGAAATAGTGATCTTGTTTGCTGTGTACTAATCTTGTTGGGTTTCAAATAATAAAACTCTACGACCTGAGGACCTCCCTGCCACCGACCAAGCTTGCTAGGCCCCGGCAGACGAACCTTTGGTTTAAAGGGTGAGGCCAGTTCTGTGCTCATTGCGCACCACCAGAAAAATCAATTGCACAGGTTCGAAGGACCCATCTAACTTCTTTAGTCATCAACGCATTTGTAGAAAGCGTGGGATGCGTCCTTCCTAAGAATCTTCATTCATGAAGTAATGCCAGAGAGAGAGAGAGAGAGAGAGAGACTTTGAAAGTAGTTGTTTTACTCCATAAATTTGTTTGTGTGGCACAAACTGTGTTAAGTTGGTGGAGAACAGAAATCTTAGTACAGACCCCATCAAGGGACATCTAGACTGACCCCCTTCTTCTGGGCAGAAAGGCACCATCCAAGCTCTCCTGACATCCATTTGCTTGCTCTACTGAGTTGGAGGGGACCCTCAAGGCACATCCATCCATTTATTCCTATTTGGAGATGCTAGCATCATTTTATTTTATCATTACTTACTGACAGCTGGCTGGCTGTGGCTGGCTCCCCCAGTGCCTTGTTCATGGCAATCAGCCCAAAGTAAAATGATTGGTTTTTTAAGCAGTGTATGTTCTCTTGGCTTTACAAACGTTATTGCTTTGCTGCCTTGCTTCTTTAAACCTCTTTGTAGGTTCAATTAGTTTATTGTGTCGGCTCCACTGGCTGCCGGTCCAATTCCGAGCTCAATTCAAAGTGCTGGTTTTGACCTTTAAAGCTCTATACCAGGGGTGCTCAGAATGGTGATCGGGATCACCAGGGTGATCTTCGGGCCTCATCCTGGTGATCTTCAGGCCCCTGACCAGGTTTTTTGCTGTTGGTCCTCTTCACGTGCCCCTGCACGCTGCAAAGAAGTCCTCCGTTGTTGCTCCTCCCCGCTCCCTGCTCGCGCGCCGCCTCCAAAAGCTCCAGAGTCCAAGAGGCAGAATGGGCCCCCTCTTTTGGATTCCTCCTCCTCCCTCCGTCCTTCTCCAGCCACTCAGAGCCATAAGAGACCAAAAGGGGCGGGCCTGGATGACGCGATGCATGGCTGGCCCCGCGCGCATGTGCAGAAGCGCCCATTCTGCCTCTCGGACTTCTCGTGAGCTCTTGGAGGCGGCACGCATGCTGGCGGCGTGGAAATAGGAGCAACAACGGAGGAGGAGGAGAAGGACGCTTTGGGGTCATTTCCTTACTGCATCTCAAAGGTCGGTCTTTTACTTTGGGGTGGGTGCTTGATTGTTCTGTGGCATGTCTCTTTGTTTATTTTTAATGTTTAAAAATGGCCTTTAGCTCCAAAGCCTCCCTGCTTGCTTTGTTCCTTGAGAAATGTATGTTGGGGAATATGGAAATGTAGGAGAAATGGGGTGGTTGGATGTATTTATGCATGCCCCTTTGTTTACCTTGCTGAGTATTAAATGGGCTTGCAGTTCAAAAGCCTCTCTTCTTACTTTCTGGCTGATAATATGTGTGGTAATATGGCAGTGTGGGAGAAATGGGGTGGTTGGATGTATTTTATGCTCTGTTTTATATTGTTGTTATTAAATTGAAATGTTGATGTTTTATAACTTCATTTTATGTAAACCGCCCGAGCCTGCTGGAAGGAGCGGTACATAAAAATGAATAATAAATATAAATAAATAAATAAGAAAATAGTTATACGTTTTACATTTCTGGGTAGGAGATCTTTGGGGCTTGGTTTTTTAATCAGTAGCTCCCATGCTGAAAAAGTGTGAGCACCCCTGCTCTATACGGTTCTGGCCCAGCTTACTTGTCCGAACGCATCTGCCGCTACGCCCCACCTCGTACTTTAAGATCATCTGGGGAGGCCCTGCTCTCGCTCCTGCCGGCTTCCCAGGTGCGGCTGGTGGGGACGAGGGAGAGGGCCTTCTCGGTGGTGGCTCCCTGTCTGTGGAATGCGCTCCCTAGCGACATACGATCAATTCCATCCCTCCTGACATTTAGGTAAAAAGTGAAAGCCTGGATGTGGGACCAGGCGTTCGCATAGTAGCACAGAACTGCACTTTAGTAGTTTAATGGAAAGTTGGTGAATAGGGCTCAATGCTTTTATGGACGGAACACTGTTTTTAACATAGGTGAATGCATAGGATGTGTGAATATAATTGTATTTTAATGTATTTTAGTGTCGAATGCTGGAGGGTTTTATATTGTGTTTTTATACTGCGATTGTGATGTAGGCATCAAATTGTGCCTTTTGGAAGTCGCTCTGAGTCCCCCCGGGGGTTGAGAAGAGCAGGGTAAAATGCCGTAAATAAATAAATATTTTATATTTAGATGAAGACTGCTACAAAGAGCTATTTTGGGGTCCTTCGGCCATCATTTGGCTAATGAGCATTTTGGGAAATGTAGTTTAACAGCAGGGCCTTTTGCAATATCTACCATTGTGGGCCTGGCCTTCCCAAACTACAGTTAAGATGGCTGTCATCAGCCACGGCCACCGCCTCTCTTTTGGCAGCACCGGTGGAAAGAATTATATTTTTAAAGTTTCCCTTGCCTTTATCAAAGTTGCTTGATGGTTGTGAAAATTACAATAACCTTGGGATGTCTCCAAACATTATAGAATATTTTCCAAAAAATGGGTAAGTGGTTCAAATTCGGATGCCCCCGTCTTTCCTGCACGGTGTGGAGCACGTTATGTTGTATTGCTCTTTTTACCGTGACCTTCGTAAACATTTTATAAATCCAATTTTAGAAAGTCTACCAGGGAGATTTGTAAGGTTTTATATAGATTATCTCTTGTCTGAACAACACCCCAGGGTCACTGCCAGGGTCACCATCTTCTGTGCAGCAGCAATAGCTGTCAGATTATTGCATTTTGAATAGCAATTCATGAGTCAGCACAAGATGTATTTTTGCAGTTTGAGATGAACTGCAGTGTGATATGTTTGACACCAGATGGCGCTGTCTCAAGACTGATGAATGGAATCTTGAGGATTTGTCAGTTACAAAGTGACAGTTGGTGACAGTTGGTTTATAATATCTGTGAGGAAAGGATGCTTAGAGAGGTAGCTGTGAGGGCTGTTGTTTTTCGATGTTTTGCCAGTTATTGTTAAATACAATTCAATACAAAGTTATATATTTACCTTGTGAATTGTATGAGAGTTTCATTATTCACACGAACAGAGACTGGAGTTTGGGCCGATGGGGAATTAAACTTCTATATTTCTGTTGCCTATCCGCTGTGACATAAATACTCGACGCCGAAGAATAGCTTGTCGGTGCAAGATGCTGTCACAGTCTTAGAAAGTTTTAATATTTATTTCAGTTTTACCATTGTCATTTTAGCATCTAAATGTTTAATACCATTTTAACTATCTTATTCAATATTGGGTTTTAAACTTTGCTTTGACGTTGTTTCTTGATACCCGGATGTGTGTGTACCCTGACGTTTGCACATTTGTGTACATGTGTGTGATGAAGTCGTGTTGTTTTGTTGCAAGATACATTTATTTATTTATTTATTTATTTATTACTTTGACTTATTAGTCGCCCTTTCCCGTAGGCTCAGGGCGACTCACATTTACTGAAGTCGTAAAAACAGTGAAAACAGAACATAGTTAAAATTGTCCCAACCAGCGCACAAGCATAGTTTAGGCACAGTCTAATACACATATATCTAAGCACCGAACGCTTGAGTAAAGAGGAGGGTTTTGCAGGCCCTGCGAAATGTTAGCAGAAATGTATAGTTTGTTATTGTTTATTTGCCTATATGTTTGATGGTAAAATGTTTAACAAGCCACAGAGGGTTGGCGGGGAAAGTCGGAGCAGCAGGCCCCTGTGAAGGCTGTTGCCGTGGAGACAGAAGTTAGAGCTGCACCTGTTTTAGAACTTTCAGATTTT
>JARBWK010001761.1:0-17479 GCA_030556195.1 Anolis apletophallus | reverse complement strand
CCTGCTGATCCGCTCAGGTTAGCCATGGCAACCGTAGGGGACGATGGGGAGCCTGAGTGCGCTGTCTGCTGTTCCTGTACGTCCCTGTGGGTGTGCGTCTTCGAGGAGCTCTCCGCCAACTGTCACGAACGCGACTTAGAACTGCCCCCTTTAACACACACACGGAGACGTATCAAAAGGCTAACTAGTTTATTGTATATAAAAACAGTCCAAAAGGTATAGAGTCCAATAAATGCAAGTAATCAAAGTATAAATTCAAAAGTCCAAAGTATAATGGCAAATATCTTGAAGCGAGGCAACGCTCAGCAATTCAATGCGGATCAGGAAACAGGCACAGTGCCGCAAAACCACTGCGGCTCAGGAAACAAGGCAAAGGCAGGACTTGATGACCACGGTTAACTTGTGGTCCCACTCGCTTCGCGCCTATTCAGTATAGACGTGGCCGGAGAACTGAGGATCAGTTCCCACGGGCCGTACTTCCCCTCGGCCGGACCCCCCCCGACGATCTAGGGCCCGGCGCCTCCAGGCTCTACTTTCCGAACGGTGACGGTCTAGGGACAGATGCCAGCTCCTCCTGCCCTCCTCTATGTCCCTGCGCCTGTTATGAGAACGGCCCCGCTCTTCCAGCCTAGTATCGCTATCTTCCTGAGAAGCAGCCCCCGAAGTTTCCCATCCGCTAGCCTCCATCTGCTGTTCGGCCAGCTCCTGGGAACCTCGGCCATTTGGGAATTCATAACTATCTCCGCTATCTGCTTCACTGCCTCCCATCTCCACCTGGTCCGCTCCTTCCCCGGGAGAATGCTCCCACTCGAAATCCCAGGCTAAACTCTCTGGCGGTGGACTGGGCAAAGGCACCGCTGACCAATCTTGCTCTGGGCCTTCCAACTCATCCTCCGAATCCCTTTCAGCCTGTGCGGGTCCCAATGCCAACGGGACCCCTGGTGCATTACCCCTCCCCCGTTGCGAAAGGACCCATGGGTGCTACACTGTTGTGGGTTCCTTATCAAGAATTAGGGAATTTTCGGTCAAAATCCTGGGGACACACTATCAGCTCATATAAGAAGCAGCACAGAAGAATACTTAAATTTTAGCATTGCCATTTCTTTTTCCATGTCAGGAGCAACTTGAGAAACTGCAAGTCGCTTCTGGTGTGAGAGAATGGGCCGTCTGCAAGGACGTTGCCCAGGGGATGCGCAGATGTTTGATGTTTTATTACCATCCTTGTGGGAGGCTTCTCTCATGTCCCCGCATGGGGAGCTGGAGCTGACAGAGGGAGCTCATCCACGCTCTCCCAGATTCGAACCTTTGACCTGCTGGTCTTCAGTCCTGCCGGCGCAAGGGTTTAACGCATTGCACCACCGGGGACTCCTGGCTGCAAATGAATATGTTTTGAGATTTACACAATGGTTATTTGCTACAAGTTGAATGCCATTTCCTGGGTGTCCAGTGTCCTAGTAAAGAAATGTACAGTTCCTTATTCCTACGTAAAGTATGTGAGTATTAGAAGATAAACAAGTGTGGGTAAGACATTCATTTTACCATCTATACCAGGCCTGGGCAAACTTCGACCCTCCAGGTGTTTTGGACTCCAACTCCCACAATTTCTAACAGCCGATTCCTAATTGGCCATCTGCAAGGATGTTGCCTAGGGCAGTGTTTCCCAACCTTTTTCTGAGCCGCGGCACACTTTTTATTAAAAAAATAAATATTTTTATTGGTTTTTGCATCTTTTGGTGCACAATGAAATAGAATGGTGGTGTGAATAGATTTCACAGTAAAGGTTAATAGGGTTGGGGTTGTGTGGTTACTGGGTAGGGGTGCGAATTCCAGAGAGGGGGGGGGTAACGGTAGGGGTAGGCATAAACAGGAGGGTACAAAGCTGTGAGTACAACTATATACATCAGGGCTGTCAACCGCGGCCCTGGCCGGATCCGGCCCCGTAGCCTGTTGGACACGGCCCCATCTATGCCCTCAGCCACCATTTTTAATTTTTTTTTTAAAAAACCGATTTTTAAAAAAAAAATGGCGGCCGGGGGAGGGGAGGCGGGGCAGGGAGGAGGAAGAGAGCTGGTTCCTCCTTTTGGTGCCCCCTCCCTACCTAGGAAGGGAGGGGGGCGCCGAAAAAGGGCAGAAGGCGGCGCCAAGAGCAACGCCAAGAGCAACCCCTCCCGTCCTAGCAGGGAGCCGCCGGGGGCAGAAAAGCGCGCCAAGAGCAACGCGTCACAGGCCTGGCGTGACGCGCTGCTCTTGGCACCGCTTACTCCTCCTTTTGGCGGCTCCGGCCCAGGAAGGGGAGGAGGGGGCGCCAAAAGGAGGAGTAGGCGGTGCCAAGAGCAGCCACACGCCAGGCCTGTGACGCTGCTCTTGGTGCCGCCTACCCTTTTTCTGCGGCTTTAGGAGGGGCGGGCCTGGCCTGGGGCGGGCCTGGGGGCGGGGCCTGGGGCGGGGCCTGGCGGGGCCTGGGGCGGCTGAGCTGGCCCCGCAGGTCATCAGTGACCTCTTATCCGGCCCTGGACCCGCCAGAAGTTGGACAGCACTGACGTCCTTCTTTTCATATATTCTTCTAGTAATGTCCAATCGGTTAATTTTCTTGGGGATCCCGTATTTCTTCTTAAGCAGTAAGTTAGTTTGTCCATGTCCTTAATGTCGTAGATCTTCTGTATCCATTGGTCCAGTTTGGGTGTTAAGTCTGTCTTCCATTCTCTGGCAAATACCAGGCGTGCTGCTGCTATCATATAAGTAAATAGTTTATGACTGTTGTCATCTAATCTTAGTTCACTATCATTTAACCCCAGGAGGTAATATTCTGGCTTTAAAGGAAATTTGAGTTGCAGTATGGACTGGGTTTCTTTATGGATAGTTCTCCAAAATTCAGTTGTTTTGGGGCATGTCCACCACATGTGGAAATAACTTCCCACATGTGAATTACACTTCCAACAGTTCGAATGGCTTTTTAAATACATAATTCCTATCTTTTTGGGTGTTATGTACCATCGATGGAACATTTTTAGCCAATTTTCCTTCAAATCTGAGGCATATGTATATTTTAATTTTTGTTCCAAATTTTTTGCCATTCATGTAATTTTATCTGTCTACCCAGATTTTTGCCCAAATAACCATGCAATTTTTGACCTCTTCCATTTCCGTCTCCCAGTCTAATAGTTTGTTATATATTTTAGTTATATTTTTCTTGTACACTTTAATCAATTTTAGCCAGATATCCTCCTTGTCCGCAAACCCAATTTTTCTTATCTTGATTGTATATATTTTTAATCTGATGGAATTGAAGCCAGGTTAGATTTTCCTTAATTTCTCTGATTTCCTCTTGGGACTTTAATTCATTGCTCTCATTTGTATTACTTTTTTTGAGCAATTCCTCATATGATAGCCAGCTAGACCAGCCTTGAAGTCTTCTCTGATTTGCTTCGATAGGAGAGACCCATAAGGGTGTCTTCCTGTAGAAACGGCTTTTATATTTATTCCAGACTTTGAGCAGCGCAGACCTGACAAAATGGTTACCAAAATTATTTTCCACGCGGCACACTTTTAACATTCAAAAAATCTGGGGCACACCACCAACCAAAATGACACAAAATGACACTCTCACACAGTAAAGAACGGCTGGGGGTTGGTGTCCTGCTGGGAGCAGCTGCTGGGAGTGCCGAAGCTGGGGAGGGGGCGGAGCCAGGCCACACCATGCCCCGCCCCCCCGGCCCCACCTCTCCAGCAGCTGCTCCAGCCTTGAGGGGGCAGTGCCAAGCCAGCGGTGCCAGAGGCAGCACAATGCTGGCTTGGCACTGTCCCCTCAAGGCTGGAGCAGCTGCTGGGCGTGCCAAAGCCGGGGGAGGGGGCAGAGCCAGGCCGTGCCATGCCCCACCCCCTCCCCCAGCTTCACCTCTCCCAGCAGCTGCTCCAGCCTTGAGGGGCAGTGCCAAGCCAGCGGTGCCAGAGCCAGCACAATGCTGGCTTGGCACTGTCCCCTCAAGGCTGGAGCAGCTGCTGGGAGTGCCTAAGCTCGGGAGAAGGCAGAGCCAGGCTGCACCATGCCCCGCCCCTCCCCCCAGCTTCACCTCTCCCAGCAGCTGCTCCAGCCTTGAGGGGGCAGTGCCAAGCCAGCGGTGCCAGAGCCAGCACAATGCTGGCTTGGCACTGTCCCCTCAAGGCTGGAGCAGCTGCTGGGAGTGCCTAAGCCGGGGGAGAGGGCAGAGCCAGGCCGCGCCATGCCCCACCCCTCCCCCAGCTTCACCTCTCTCCCAGCAGCTGCTCCAGCCTTGAGGGGCAGTGCCAAGCCAGCGGTGCCAGAGCCAGCACAATGCTGGCTTGGCACTGTCCCTCAAGGCTGGAGCAGCTGCTGGGAGTGCCTAAGCCGGGGAGAGGACAGAGCCAGGCTGCGCCATGCCCCGCCCCTCCCCCAGCTTCACCTCCCAGCAGCTGCTCCAGCCTTGAGGGGGCAGTGCCAAGCCAGCGGTGCCAGAGCCAGCACAATGCTGGCTTGGCACTGTCCCCTCAAGGCTGGAGCAGCTGCTGGGAGTGCCTAAGCTGGGGGAGAGGGCAGAGCCAGGCTGCACATGCCCCGCCCCCTACCCCCGGCTTCACCTCTCCCAGCAGCTGCTCCAGCCTTGAGGGGGCAGTGCGAAGCCAGCGGTGCCAGAGCCAGCACAATGCTGGCTTGGCACTGTCCCCTCAAGGCTGGAGCAGCTTCTGGGAGTGCCGAAGCCGGGGAGGGGGCAGAGCCAGGTCGCGCCATGCCCTGCCCCCTCCCCCAGCTTCAGCTCTTTACAAAGGAGGAGCATGAGCGGTGGACGGGCTTCAGTGGGCAGGGCTCCCCCATGCGGCTTCAGGGAGCGAGGGGCGGGAGTCATGGCGGATTGGAGGCTGGCTGGGGAAATGGCCGAAGGAGGCGGCGCCCCGGTCCCGTCTTCTTTTTCTTCATCACTGCCCGGCCCTTCCTCCTCCCCCTAGCAGCAGGAGTTCGACAGGAGGGGGGAGGAAGGGGGGCAGAGAGCTTTTCTCGCGGCACACCAGGAGGTCTGTCACGGCACACTAGTGTGCCACGGCACACTGGTTGAGAAAGACTGTAGTAAAGCATGGCTGGGGGATGGTGGCCCTCAAGGCTGGAGAAGTTGTGGGAGACCATGCCCCGCCCCCTTCCCCGGCTTCAGCTCTCCCACAGCTTCTCCAGCCTTGAGGGGGCAGTGTGAGCGAGGGGCGGGAGTCATGGCCCCCATCTCCGGCGCTGCTCTCTCATTCACCTACATCCAGCGATCTCTATGGACTCAAACAACAATGGATCTGGACCAAACTTGGCACAAATACTCAATATGTCCAAATGTGGTGAAGTTTGGGGGAAATAGACTTGAAATTTGGGAGTTGGGGTTGCTGGGATTTATAGTTCACCTACGATCAAAGAGCATTCTGAACCCCACCAATAATAGAATTGGGCCAAATTTCCCACACAGAACCCCATAACCAATAGAAAATGCTGTGTTTTCTGATTGTCTTTGGTGACCCCTTTGACACCCCCCTTCATGACCTCCCCATGGGTCCCAGTGACCAGGTTGAGTAACACTGGTCTATTACCTCCTGTGCGCCGTGGGCAGAGTTGAGGAGAGCAAGGGGGCGGGCGCTACGGTTTCTAGGCAACGCCTGCCCGGGTATTCCAACTTGCAGGCGCACACACTCGCAGCGTCCGCTCTCTCTCATTACCTGGAGCTACCGTGAGTCTTCTTTTTATATATGGAGTATTCTCCCATTACTATGTATTGGCACCAGTATTGCAGTTGAGGACTCCTACTGGCAAGATCACACTCAAGTAAAGTAACTCCACACAGATCAAACTCATCAATGTTTCAGTCCATCCACTACTTGGGTCAAAATATTGGGTCATAGAGTGATCGGTTTCCATATACCTTTCTGTTTAATTGCTGTTAAAAATTATAAAAATTAATTTCTAGCGGGGGCGGTGAGCAAGGAAAGTTTGGGAACCACTGCTCTAAAGCAGTGTTTTCCGACCTTTTTTGAGCCGCGGCACATTTTTAACATTTAAAAAATCCGAGGGCACACCACCAACCAAAATGACACAAAACGACACTCTAACACAAAAAAGAACGGCTGTGGGATGGTAGCCTGCTAGGAGCAGCTGCTGGGAGTGCCGAAGCTGGGGAGGGGGAGAAGCCAGGCCACGCCATGCCCCGCCCCCTCCCCGTGGCTTCAGCTCTCCCACAGCTTCTCCAACTTTGAGGGGGCAGTGCCAAGCCAGCGGTGGCAGAGCCAGCACAATGCTGACTTGGCACTGTCCGCTCAAGGCTGGAGAAGCTGTGGGAGAGCTAAAGCCGGGGGGAGGAGAAGCGGAGCCAGGCCATGCCATGCCCCGCCCCCTCCTCGTGGCTTCAGCTCTCCCACAACTTCTCCAGCCTTGAGGGGGCAGTGCCAAGCCAGCGGTGGCAGAGCCAGCACAATGCTGACTTGGCACTGTCCGCTCAAGGCTGGAGAAGCTGTGGGAGAGCTGAAGCTGGGGGGAGGAGAAGCGGAGCCAGGCCATGCCATGCCCCGCACCCTCCCCGTGGCTTCAGCTCTCCCACAACTTCTCCAGCCTTGAGGGGGCAGTGCCAAGCCAGCGGTGGCAGAGCCAGCACAATGCTGACGGGAACTGTCCGCTCAAGGCTGGAGAAGCTGTGGGAGAGCTAAAGCCGGGGGGGAGACGAAGCGGAGGCAGGCCATGCCATGCCCCGCCCCCTCCCCGTGGCTTCAGCTCTCCCACAACTTCTCCAGCCTTGAGGGGGCAGTGCCAAGCCAGCGGTGGCAGAGCCAGCACAATGCTGACGGCACTGTCCGCTCAAGGCTGGAGAAGCTGTGGGAGAGCTAAAGCCGGGGGGAGACGAAGCGGAGGCAGGCCATGCCATGCCCCGCCCCCTCCCCGTGGCTTCCGCTCTCCCACAACTTCTCCAGCCTTGAGGGGGCAGTGCCAAGCCAGCGGTGGCAGAGCCAGCACTATGCTGACTTGGAACTGTCCGCTCAAGGCTGGAGAAGCTGTGGGAGAGCTGAAGCCGGGGAGGGGGCGGAGCCAGGGGGTAGTGAGAGCGAGGGGGCAGGAGTCATGGCCCCCATCCCCGGCGCTGCTCTCCGCCATGACTGCCGCCCCTCGCTCGCTGAGGCCGCACGGAGGAGGAACATGAGCGGTGGACGGGCTTCAGTGGGCGGAGCTCCTCTGCGCGGCTTCAGCGAGTGAGGGGCGAGAGTCACGGCGGGAGTCATGGCGGATTGGAGGCTGGCTGGGTAAACAGCTGAAGGAGGCGGCACCCCAGCCCCTTCTTCTTTTTCTTCGTTGCCGCCCGGCCCTTCCTCCTCCTCCCCCAAACAGCAGGAGTTCAGCAGGAGGAGGAAGGAAGGAAGGGTGGGGGGAGAGAGCTTTTCTCGCAGCACAGCAGGAGGTCCATCACGGCACACTACTGTGCTGCGTCACAGCAGTTGGGAAACACTGGCCTAGGGGATGCCTGGATGTTTTGATGTTTTACCCTCATTGTGGGAATCTTCTCTCATGTCCCTGCATGGAGAGCTAGACCTAACAGAAGGAGCTTGTGACGACCTGGGCTACAAAACTAGGACACTTTAACTTCTTGGAACGCTGCCACCAACCTAAAAATTGTTTTTAGGATTCCTGATAAAATAATAGTTAAGCTAGGCTCCTAAACCGAAGGTAAACTAAGAGGATTGCTGAGGTAAAATCTCTCCCCTTTGACTGGGAATGTGGGAAGGCTGGAACTGGCACACACTGAGGTAATGAGGCACACTGAAGCTTTCTTGTAAAGTTAACAAATAGAATGTTTATTAACTTAACAGGCAGATCTTACAAAGCACAGAAGCATAACCGTTATACAGAATGGTGCGAGAGCGTGTTGCTTACTGAAGATTGTTTTCTTAGATCTTAGTTACAAAACTAGACAGTTCAAAACTTGTCTCTCCAAACTCCCTCACTCTAATATTAAAACTAGACATGAGTAGTCTTCAACTAACTAACCTAGTTAGTTCCCTGAGCTAACTCTCAGTCTTCCAGAAGCACCCTAGCTACTAACTCTCTCTTAGAGTTTTCCTGTAGCGGGCTTCCCCAGAGATGTGAGCTAGTCTCTAAGCCCTAGAGATTCCAAAAGCCTGTGACTGACTGCCTGTCAGCTCCACACAGAACCTTTCCTGTCAGTTTACAAGACAACCGTCTTCTCTGACTGCTCACACTCAGCTCTGTCAAGAGATTGCTTTTCTCTCTCAGCTCTGACAACCGACTGCTCAATAAGCTAAACTGTTTTCCCTCTCAAGCAGCTCGGCCCCTCCCCTAAGCTCTGAGCCACTCCCCCTTTCCTGGCTATCCTGTTTTCCATGGATGCCAAACTGCTATGCTGGTCTGGGCCTAGCATAAAATGGGTGAGTCCTCACAGAGCTCATCTGTGCTCTCCCTGGATTTGAACCTCTGACCTGTCAGTCTTCAGTCCTACCAGCACAAGGGATTAACCCAGTGTTTCTCAACCTGGGGGTCGGGACCCCTGGGGGGATCGTGAGGGGGTGTCAGAGGGGTCGCCAATGACCATCAGAAAACATAGCATTTTTGTTGGTCATGGCGGATCTGTGTGGGAAGTTTGACCCAATTCTGTCATTGGTGGGGTTCAGAGTGTTCTTTGATTGTAGGTGAACTATAAATCCCAGCAAATAGAACTCCCAAATGTCAAGGTCTATTTTCCCCAAATTCCACCAATGTTCACATTTGGGCATATTTAATATTCGTGCCAATTTGATCCAGATCCAACATTGTTTGAGTCCACAGTGCTCTCTGTATGTAGGTGAACTAGAACTCTAAAAACTCAAGGTCAATGCCCATCAAACCGTTCCAGTATTTTCTGTTGCTCATGTGTGCCAATAATGGTTCAATTCCCCCATTTGTGGAGTTCAGAATGTTATCTGATTGTAGGTGAACTATAACTCCCAGCAACTACAACTCCCAAAATGACAATATCAATCTCTCTGCCCCCACCTCACCAGTATTCAAATTTGGGCGTATCGGGTATTTGTGCCAAATTTGGTCCAGTGAATGAAAATACATCCTGCATATCGGATACTTACATTACGATTCATAACAGTAGCCAAATTACAGTTATGAAGTAGCAACACAAATAATTTCATGGTTGGGGGTCACCACAACATGAGGAACTGTATTAAGGGGTCGCGGCATTAGGAAGGTTGAGAAACACTGGTTTAACCCAATGCGCCACTGGGGGCTCTGGCCGGAAGCTAGCCATCCTCACATAGCTCAAAGGATTGTCATGAGGGCAAACTGGGAAGGTAGGCATCCACATATGTAAATTTGAGCTCAGGGGCTAAAAGATTAAACAGAAATTTAGCTGATAAATACATAAACCAAATTCATATAGGGTGAAGCACATTTTGACTTGAGGCGGAGGGATGTTATAACTACGGTCCTCCCTATTTGAACTACCGTGTTTCCCCGAAAGTCTTACTTTCTTTTGACCCCCAAATCCCCACTACGGCTTACTTTCGGTACGGCTTACATTAGCCGACGGTACCCCGAAAGTAAGATCTAAAGACAGCGGGCGGCATGGCGTGGCTTCCTGGCTGGGCGACGAGGCTCCCAGAGGGGCTCAAAGGGGCGAGAAACCTCCTCTTCCTTCCAGCGGCGCCTTCCATCCTCCTCCTCTTCCTCCCAGCAGCGCCTTCTCCCTCTCGCCGGTTCCGCCCCTTCCTTCAGTGAAGGGAGGAGGCGAGCCGCCGCCGCCGAGGAAGGAAGCTACCGGCGGAAGTCCCACCAGCACGGCTCAGGCGCTGCCGCCCGGCTCTGCCGCCCCGCAAAGGGAGCCCTCTTGCGCCTGTTTCTCTTCTCCGAGAGGCGGCTGCAAGGAGATTCGCGGTTTCCTGCAGCCGCCTCTTCGAGAAGGAAGACAGGCGCAAGAGGGCTCCCTTGCAAGGCGAGCCGGGCGGCGCGAAAGCGCCTGAGCCGCCGTGCTGGCGGACTTCCGCGGCGCTTTCCTCCCGCCGGCGGCGGCCTCTGCCCTCCTCCCTTCACTGAACCGGCGAGAGGGAGAGGGAGAAGGCGCTGCTGGGAGGAAGAGGAGGAGGATGGAAGGCGCCGCTGGAAGGAAGAGGAGGAGGTTTCCGGGCCCTTTTTGAGCCCTCTCTGGGAGCCTCGTCGCCCAGCCAGGAAGCCACGCCATGCCGCCCGAGGTACGTCTTACTTTCGGGGTACGGCTTATGTAAGCCGACCCCTCTGACACCCCCGATACGTCTTACAATCGGGGGTGTCATACTTTCGGGGAAACACGGTACTAATGAACTGGAAACAGGAGGGAAAAATAAAAAATGGCAAGTTCCAAGTTTCCCCAACCCAGCTGTTCCAGGCACAAATGGAAGTCCTCCTCCAAGACTTTGGAGGAAATGCCTCCACCGGCGCATGCCCCCATTTTATGACGGATTTCCCACGTTCGCGTCCATTTCATCTTGGAAATGTGGAGAGCCAGCCTGGAGAGCGGGTGGCCTCCGTGCCTCCAAAGTAGGAACCAGCCTTGCCCCCTCTGTCGGGAGACAAGGCGGATCTGTGGGGCTCCGTGTGAAAAGGAGCATTGTCCCCTCTCCAACAAAGTCAACTTTCTTATCTCCTCGTGAAAGGCATCTTTATAGCGCAAGGGGTTGATGTGGAGAGATTTATGTGCGTGCCTATGCCCCCTCTCCTCCTTCCCATACACTTTTGATCCGTAGGTATTGGGTGGGTGAGGAAGGGGTCCCCTTGCCACACTGAGGAGGGCTTGTTCCAAGATCCTGAGTTTAAGTAAACCTCTTGCATTCCAAGAGGAAACATACTAGAAGTCCAGCTTCTTGAGGGCGACGGGGTTGGAAGGGTGAAGATATCCAAACTGAAGCAGAGGAAGAGAGGGGGGGGACCGGCGGTGCCCGGGTTATTTGAGGAAGGCCTTGTGTGCCAAGGTTGGTTCCTATTAGATGTGTATGTGGCTTGCAGTGGTCTCAGGAACTTAGTGAAGGTACTGCAAGTCCCATTGGCCATGGTCCATCCCCCTCCAAACAGCAACAGGATGTAGAGTGGGTCATGGGGGCTCTGTGTGTCACGTTTGGTCTTGATCATTCTTTGGATGAGGTTGCAGCAGTCTCGGAAGGTGAGTGAAGGTATTTCAAGTCCCATCATCTGTGGTCCATCCTCCTTGAAACAGCACCAGGGTGTAGAGTGGGTCAAGGGGCTCTGTGTGCTAATTTTGGTCTGTAGTGGTCATTGGGTGAGGGTCGCATTGTGAAGTGGGCCATTGGGGCCCTGTGTGCCAAGTTTGGTCCTGATCCGTCACTGCTGTGGGCCGCAGTGTCTGACTGCCTGAGGCCTTTCCTTTTCCCTCTGCGTCACCTTAGAATGTTGGAATGTGGATGGGAAATTGGGAGTCCTTTATGCAAATACCATTTCAGTGGCAACCAATCCCCTCTGTCTGGGGCCGTAGAATGCTGGAATTCTGAGACTGGCCAATCAGAGTCATGTATGCAAATAATCCCATAGTGGCAACCTATCGAAACGCTGTCACATATTCCTTGACACCTTCGCACCTCCCAGAAAATGAACATTCCATTTCCATTTGGCTAACTCAAGCATTCTGTTGCATTCTGTTTTGCTGGCCAATCAGAGTCTGTTATGCAAATAGTTCCTCAGTGGCAAGCAGTGCCCTCTGTCTGGTGCCTTAGAGTGTTGGAGTTCTGAGGCTGGCCAATCAGAGTCCTTTATGCAAATAATCTGGTGCCTTAGAGTGTCGGAGTTCTTTTTTTAAAAAAAAATATTTTTATTGTTTTGTCATTATCAACACAATATTATACAATGTCTATTTACAGCAGATTCATGTTATTCATTTCTAGGTACAATACTTCAATCTTTAGCACCTGCCATTATGTTTTCCTTATACATTTTGTGTCCCTCACCGCTGTGCTCCCCTCCCCCCCCCAAGCCATTGCTTTTACATATCATTCGTCCAAAATTTCATTTCTTCTTGTGGAGGTAACCTTCCTTCTTCCTTTTCTAATCCTTTTTCAATAAATTTTCTCCATACCTCATAGAAATCACTTTGTTTCCATATACCTCTTTTTTACTTTTAATATACATGTTAACTTGTCATTTATTGCCAGTTTCCACACTTCCTTGTACCATTCCTCTATTTGTATATTTATTTCTTTTCTCCAATTCCTTGCTATAAGCAGTCTTGCTATTGTTAATAGGTTTGTTATCGCATCTTTATCCCTTTTTTTTCCAATTGTATACTATTATATAATGATAATAATGCTATACTAGGACTTCTTTCTATTTTAATATTCATTATATCTTCTATTTCTTTAAATACTTTCGCCCAAAATTTGCTTACATATTTACATTGCCACCACATATGTATGTATGTTCCTGTTTCTTGGCATCCTCTCCAACAGTTTTTCGAGTAGTTTTTATTTATATTTGCCATTCTTACTGGTGTAAGGTACCATTTCCATATTAATTTATAATAATTTTCTTTAATCCTTATTGATAAATTTTTAAGATGTCTTTGTCTCCACAATTGTTGCCACTCTGTTTCCTTTATTTTTATCCCTAAGTCTTCTTCCCAGATCTCCTTATGGGTGTTATTTTTTTGTTTTCCTTCCTTTATTTCAATTATTATCTTATATACTTTACTAGTTATTCCTTTCAAGTTTTAGTGCTCTTCTACATCCCTCCCATTTAGTATTATTTGTTCAAATTGGTTGACCTTACTTCCTTTTTATTGTTTTTTAACCAGTTTTTAAACCATTGTTCTAATTGTATACAAGGGAACCATGTCAGTTTTATTTCTCTAAATTCTTCTATAATCATTTCCTTCTTAAGTTCCTACTTTTATCCAATCCCCATTTTATCTAAAAAAAAAATTCCCTTAACTTTTTTATCCATTATTTGTTTTAAATTCTTTGGAAATTTCTTTTCCATTACAATTGGGGTTATTACTGATCCATCCGTTATTAACATTCTCCTGTATTTATTCCATACTTCTAATATATTACTCAACATTGGATTTCTAATTTCCCTAATTTCTTTCCTCGTGAATTGTTTAAAAATATATTCCATATTTCTTCTTCCACTTTTCCTGAGAGTGTCGGAGTTCTGAGGCTGACCAATCAGTGTCCTTTATGCAAATAATCCCACAGTGGCAACCAATCGAAATGCTGGCACATACTCCTCCGCACCTCCCGTCCTCCGCACCTCCCGCCCTCCGCACCTCCGCAAACACTGACTTTTATTGTATACGTAGAATAGAATACATAGATATTACATGTAATATCACTAATAATATTACAGTATAGTAGCATAGTACAATCTAGCAATATATAATACTAATATTGTGCTATTCTATTAATATAATATATTATATGTACATATAACTTGTGAGCCACTCTGAGTCCCCTTTGGAGAGAGAAAGATAGGATATACTGTAAATGTTGTAAATAAATAAATAAAAGTAGTTGGACGCAGTTTCATGCATGTCCTTTACTTGACCACAGGTGAAGCAAATCAAGTGGTTAATATGTTATTAATTTAAGCTTATAAAGAATACATCTAAACTGTAGACTGAATGCAGTTTGAAAACACTTTAATTGCCATTGATCAATGCTATGCACTCATGAAAGTTTTTAATCTTCTCTGCCAAAGGATGTGTGGTGCCTCACTAAAGTACGGCTCCCGGGCTTCCATAAATGGGTGGCCTCCTTTCTCCAAGATCGGGACAACGGGTGGAGAGAGGAGGGATGGTCTCGGAAAGGGTACCCCTTAACTGTGGGGTCCCCCAAGGGGCTATCCTCTCCCCTCTATTATTTAACACATATATGCGTCCACTTGCCCAACTGGTGCGTAGTTTCGGTCTGGAGTGTCATCAGTACGCTGATGACACCCAGCTCGTGCTGAGGATGGAAGGCACGCCGGACTCTGTACCAGATTATTTCCATCAGTGCCTGGAGGCCGTGACTGGGTGGCTACGGGCCAGCAGGTTGAAGGTGAACCCATCGAAGACGGAGGTCCTGTGGCTGGGTCGCTCCGGGGGGGGGGGGGGGACTCCGCCTGCCAATAATGGATGGTGAGGTGGTTAGCCCGTCGCCTCTGGTTAAAAGTCTGGACCCTCTGCTGACGATGGAGGCTCAGGTCTCCACTGTGAGCAGAGCGGCGTTTTCCACCTGCGCCAGGCAAGGCTGCTGGCGTCCTACCTTTCTGGTGACGGCCTGGCCACGGTAATCCAGGCCACGGTCATCTTGAGACTGGACTACTGTAACGCCCTATACATTGGCCTTCATTTGTCGGTAATCCGGAAACTGAAAATGGTGCAAAATGCTGCGGCTTGATTGCTTGCTGGAGTGACACTATCGTGCCACATCACTCCAGTCCTACAGCGCTCGCAGTGGCTCCCTATCGAGCACCGGATTGCCTTCAAAGTGCAGGTGCTAACCTTTAAGGCCTTGCATGGTCTGGGGCCAGTGTACCCGAAGGACCGCCTTTCCCTGCACATTCCCCAGAGACCACTACAGTCCATGGATCAAAACCTACTAGAGCAGTGTTTCCCAACCTTTTTTGAGCCACGGCACACTGTTAACATTTTAAAAAATCCGGGGGCACACCACCAACCAAAATGACACAAAATGACACTCTAACAAAGAACGGCTGGGGATGGTGGCCTGCTGGGAGCAGCTGCTGGGAGTGGCGAAGCCAGGGAAGGAGGAGCCAGGCCACGCCCGCCCCCCCCCTCCCGGCTTCCGCTCTCCCACAGCTTCTCCAGCCTTGAGGGGCAATGCTAAGTCGGCGGTGGCAGAGCCAGCACAATGCTGGCTTGCCACTGTCCCCTCAGGCTGGAGAAGCTGGGAGAGCTAAGCCAGGAGAGGGGTCAGAGCCAGGCCACCATGCCCGCCCCCCTCCCCCGGCTGCTCTCCCACAGCTTCTCCAGCCTTGAGGGGCAATGCCAAGTCGGCGGTGGCAGAGCCAGCACAATGCTGGCTTGCCACGGTCCCCTCAAGGCTGGAGAAGCTGTGGGAGAGCTGAAGCCAGGGAGAGGGGTCAGAGCCAGGCCGTGCCATGCCCTGTCCCCTCCCCCCGGCTTCCTCTCTCCCACAGCTTCTCCAGCCTTGAGGGGGCAATGCCAAGCCAGCGGTGGCAGAGCCAGCACAATGCTGGCTTGGCACTGTCCCCTCAAGGCTGGAGAAGCTGCGGAGAGCTGAAGCCAGGGAGAGGGTCAGAGCCAGGCCGCGCCATGCCCCGCCCCTCCCCCGGCTTCCGCTCTCCCACAGCTTCTCCAGCCTTGAGGGGGCCAAGTCGGCGGTGGCAGAGCCAGCACAATGCTGGCTTGCCACTGTCCCCCCAAGGCTGGAGAAGCTGTGGAGAGCTGAAGCCAGGGAGAGGGTCAGAGCCAGGCCACGCCATGCCCCTCCCCCGGCTTCCGGCTCTCCCACAGCTCCCAGCCTTGAGGGGCAATAAGTCGGCGGTGGCAGAGCCAGCACAATGCTGGCTTGCCACTGTCCCCTCAAGGCTGGAGAAGCTGTGGGAGAGCTGAAGCCAGGAGGGGTCAGAGCCAGGCCGCGCCATGCCCCGCCCCCCTCCCCCCCGGCTTCCGCTCTCCCACAGCTTCTCCAGCCTTGAGGGGGCAATGCCAAGCCAGCGGTGGAAGAACCAACACAATGCTTTTCTCGCGGCACAGCAGGAGGTCCGTCACGGCACACTACAGCGGTTGGGAAACACTGTTTTAACTTACAAAACCCTTGGTTCCGGCCCAGTTTACCTGTCCAAACATATTCTCTCCCACAAAGCATCCAGGGTGTTAAGACCTTCCGGAAAGGCCCTGCTCTCGGTCCCATAGTAAAGAACGGCTGGGCGATGGTGGCCTGCTGGGAGCGCCAAAGCCGGGGGAGGGGGGTGGAGCCAGGCCGCGCCATGCCCCTCCCCCCAGCTTCAGCTCTCCCACAGAGCAGAAGCATGAGCAGTGGGCGGGGCTCCTCCTCCGCGCGGCTTCAGTGAGCGAGGCGAGAGTCATGGCGGATTGGAGGCTGGCTGGGGAAATGGCTGAAGGAGGCGGCGCCCTGGCCCCTTCTTCTTTTCCTTCACTGCCGCCCAGCCCTTCCTCCCTCCTCCCCCAAGCAGCAGGAGGGGAGAAGAAGGAAGGGGGAGCAGAGAACTTGTCTCACGGCACAGCAGGAGGTCCGTCACGGCACACTAGTGTGCCACGGCACACTGGTTGGGAAAGACTGTACTAGAGGTTCCATCACTTATTTATTTATTTATTTATTATTTCGCATTTGTCTGTCCCCCCCCCCCCCAACGGCTCGGGGCGACTTACAACAGTTCGTAAAATACAATTGTCAGATAACTCATAAACCACAGTAATACCATTAAGATGGAATTACAATTAGAACAGTTGAAGCAACAAATGGAGTCGCAGTGGGCTGACAGCTAGGCGGTGCGAGCTACAGTTTAGCTAACTCCGAAGGCTTGTTGGAACAGCAATGTCTTAACTGCTCTCCTGAACGGGAGGAGGCCCTGGGTGGCACGGATGCCGGCGGGCAGTGCGTTCCACATGGTAGGGGCTGCAACAGAGAAAAGCCCGGCGGGCGGGTTGGACAGATGGTAGGTCCTCACAATTGGGATGACCAGGAGGTTTAGCTCTTCGGAGCGCAGTGATCTGGTGGGATGATATGGGACAAGGCGGTCCCGCAGGTACACTGGCCCCAGACCATGTAAGGCCTTAAAGTCAGGACTAACACTTTGAAGGCAATCCGGCATTCAATTGGGAGCCAGTGCAGTTCGCGCAGGATTGGCGTGATGTGGTGGCCAGGGGAGCCAGGAGTCGCGCTGCAGCGTTCTGCACCAGCTTGAGTCTCCGGATTACCGACAGAGGAAGGCCAATGTAAAGAGCGTTACAGTAGTCCAGCCTCGAGATGACCGTGGCTTGGATCACTGTGGCTAAGTCGCGCCGGGACAAATAGGGGGCCAGCTTCCTCGCCTGGCGAAGATGGAAAAATGCTACCCTGCTGACGCTGGAGACGTGGGCCTCCATCGACAACAGGGGGTCCAAGGTTACTCCTAAGCTTTAACAGAGGGCGACGGACATAATGTCACGCCGTCCAGGGCTGGAAGCTGAACATCCCTACAGCCCGGAGGACCCAGCCACAGGATCTCCTCCGTCTTTGCCGGATTCACCTTCAACCTACTGGCTCGCAGCCATCCAGTGACGGCCTCGAGGCAACGGTGGAAATTATCGGGGCACGGATTCAAGGCTGCCCTCCATCTTCAAGATAAGCTGGGTGTCATCAGCGTACTGATGGCACACCAGCCCAAAACTACTTAAGATGTGCCGCTTGTCATCGACGCGGCAGCGCACTTTTTTCCGCAGAGCAGCGCCTACCTTTGGAACGCCTCCCGGAGGAGGCACGAGCAATAACT
>JARBWK010001760.1:0-17488 GCA_030556195.1 Anolis apletophallus | reverse complement strand
GAACTCTGGAGCAACTAAACACATTTCTGTATTGAAGAACTACTTTGCATTGACTGATTGCCCAGAAGGAAGAAAACTCTTTGCTACTTGAAATCTCTCCTATGACATAAATATTGAGATTTATGTACTTATTATAGGAGCCCCTATAGTAAGGATATGTGCATGTGTAAAAAAAATTTCATTTCTACCAGCTGACTTTTAAAAAAAGAATGGATTTTGTCTACTCAAATAACAAACTGCTGCCCAGATATTTTGGATTAGAATAGATTGATAATTACTATAGTTCATTAATTCTAAGATGCATTTTTCCCATATAAATATTTAGAAAAATGAGATGCGTCTTAGAATATTTATTTTTTCTGTTGGTGGTGCTGAATTTAGTGTGCATCTTAGGGCCCTTCTACACATGTCCTGAAACATGAAAACCAGGATAAAAGGGGCCGCAGCTCAATGACGATTCCTGAAAATGTGTGCTGATCTGAAACACGCAAGTTTAAAGGTGCACTTAAAACCTGATTTCAAATGAAAAATGTGCATATTGGAAAGACTGTACACCCTGCACTCAAGGAAAACACGTGATTTCATTCCTGTTCCCTAGTGTGGACTGCTTCAGCACATGTGCACATTTTAAATCCTGAAACACTTGAGCTGGGCTGTAAACAAATGGAGCCTCAAACACATAGGTGGCTAAATGGAAGCCCAAATGGAAATCAATTCCCATGAGAAATCTCTGAAAACATTCATTAGTTCTGATCTTTTTAACTGCTTTGAACTGGATTATAGGGTGTACACTGCACTATTATCCAGTTCAAAGCAGATAATCTGGATTATATATGGCAGTGTAGAAGGGGGGTCTAGCTCTCATGTGTGGTTTCTATTGAGCTTAATCTCACAATGAATACAGTAGTGAGGTATCACAGTGAAATTATTTACAGATATCCCATTTTCAGTCTCCTATGTTTTCTCATAACAGAGAACATAGTTCCTACTTCCAAAAAGCTTTAGCCTACTACTGTGCTAAGATGTTTTGTACTATAACTTTTATGATCCTCCCCCATTAGCTATACTGGCTAGACTCACAGGAGTCATAGGTCAGACTCATCTGGAGAGCTACAATTACAATCCTTGTACAAAGCAGATAAATCAATACTTAGTCTGGAGTCTATCTTTAGTGTTTGGTGTTTTGTGTCTTCAAGT
The DNA here is from genome assembly GCA_030556195.1 of Anolis apletophallus. NCBI lineage: Eukaryota > Metazoa > Chordata > Lepidosauria > Squamata > Anolidae > Anolis > Anolis apletophallus. The sequence continues at coordinate 16,291 of JARBWK010001760.1, read as the reverse complement.
GGAATCTGACTTACGGAGACCCTATCACAGGATTTTCTTTGCAAAGTTTATTCAGACTTGCCTTTGCCTCTTTGATTGAGAAAACCTCCATGGTTGAGTGGGTATTCAAAGCCTTGTCTCCCAGTTTCAGAGGACTTTGTTGTGTGAAACTGGCAAACTGGCATTGAAGCATGACTGTCATCTCTAGTGATGGTTCCTATTGTACAACTCTGCACATAGTCATTACTGGTCTGTCACCTCTCAGTGATAGTAGTAACAACAACAAAAACAACAGTAAGCTTTATTTATATCCTGTTCCCACTCCCCAAAAGGACTCGGGATGGCTTACAACAGAAAACACACACTACAATAATAATAAACATACAACCAAACCAAACTTAAATTACAGAATAATTATAGCATAAAACCACATAAACATATTAATAAATTTCAGAAGGACATCACTGATGGACAAAAGCGGTATGTGACAGTTAAAACATATACTGAGATTAAAAGGATTACAAAACCTGACCCTTCTTAAAGGGTTGGTTTTTTGTGACTAACCTATCCTGTCAACAACCACTGGTCATATTGTGATCCCATCATTTATCACATGCAATAAACCCAATTCGCTTGAGGTTCTGCTCTCCCACTCTCCTTGGTTGAATGAATGCTGTGGAAAAGTGGCTTTGTATATTGTCCAATATACACATTACACCATACTAGCTTTTAGGGTAGTCATGGGCTAGTTATTCATGAGCTGAGTTACTTCCATTAAAGCCCCTTCTACACTGCTATATAATCCAGATTATGAAATCAGATATTCCACATCATCTGTTTTGAATGGGATTATATGAATCTACACTGCCATATAATCCAGTTTAAAGCACATAATCTGGATTATACATGGCAGTGTAGAAGGGGCCTAAGGAAGTTTACCTAGTAAGGTAACACCATTTCACTTTGTTCCTAGTGAATCTTTTATCTTGACTGCTTTTCTCACTTTTAATTATTTAAGAATGTATTGATGCTTCTTGTACACTGAGATTTCTTATATATTGCTTGAAAGCATCAGATCCTTGGAGAGTAGAGATAAAAATACTGGGGAGAAAACAATATGTCAGGGAGCAGATTCAGCAACTGGGACAGTAACAGGTATACCCTTTCTTCCATGAATCTCATTCAAAAATATAAGAAATGCTACTCTAGATACAGAATACTTCATTCCATTCATTCTACGGGACATGCTAGCCTCTAATACTCTATGGCTATTGACCTCTGCTTCTACTCTTTATATAGCTAAACTGAATACTCTTCCCATAAACACTTAGCAGTGCTTTCACTCATCGTGTATAGTCAGTGCACTTTGCAAACATTCACATATCCACTCTTCTTGGTTCTTCCATTTCTTTAATTGAATTGCAGCTCCATGAAGATTGCCATGAGAATTTTTTTAAAATTGCTATAATTTCTATGCTCATTAGCTTTTTTCTCATTACAAGTTTCTCAAATGCTACACAAATGAAGGCCACGTGATGCATTATCAATATCTCATTTCAGTTCTTTTATAAGTTCTGGCAATGATTACATTAGTGCTGGATTTGGAGGCTCAATTTTATTTGATTTATATCGCACCTAGCATCCAATATGTGGCTCAGAGTGGCTTAGTGTAAGTAAAATAGTTAAAACACTATGCCATAACAAAAGCATTTGTAGTCAATCCAATTAGAATATTAATGCATTAATTTAAAACGATTATAACATATTCATAACACCATTAGTCTGGGGGCAATATAAAAGACCCCACTTGTTTACTGGACTCTTTCAAACCTGACAGTGCTGATAAGGGCAACAGATTCATCTCTTTCCAGGACACTGTTTCCGTCTCTGTTTTAAGGTGCAGCATGTTTTCTCAAAATCCTTCAAACACCTTATATTTTCAAGGCACTATATTAGTTTATTAGAACTATTTCCCAATAAGGTCCAATATTAGAAACATTCAATTTTCTGTTCCTTCTTTACTAGCGCCCACACTTTTGAATGCCTAAAGGTATAGTTGGCAAGTGTTTAAACAGAAAACACCATCCAAATGTTGTCTTTAATTATTGATTTGAGCAACAGATGCTGATAAAAGGCCTATATAAGAAGTTTACAGTAGGTCTACCTTATTCATGTGGCATACATTTCTGGCCAGACCACAGTTACCAAAAAGCCACAGGTATGACTCAACACTATTAAATTACCTGACTTCCAGTCTTAGAATACCATAGGGTTGTCATGGAGGACCTAGAGATTCCTAGAGAGGCATGTTTTAGGAATTTGCTAGGTCCACCTGCGTGACTCTAGTAATCTCTGGGGGAAGGATGCCATAGGATCATCTGGAGGACTGAGCACAATCCCTGCATGTGGGAAGTGAACCCATAGATATGGGCTATGTGTTCAAAGAAATCTTGGAATCCAGGTAAGCTAGTTTTATCAAGATCAAGGGACACTGCACAGATTTTGGAACTGAAATACAAGTTTGCAGTCCTTATTAAGGACTTAATATGCAGATGAGTTAACTGGCAGGGAAAAGCCCTTCCCCCATTGGCCTCTCTGCCTGCCCCTCTCCTTCTATCCCCTGCTTGTTAGGCCTCTTCTACACTGCCATATAATCCAGATTATCAAAACTGATAACCCAGATTATCTGCTTTGAACTGATTATCTGAGTCTACACTGCCATATAATCCAGTTGAAATCAGATAATCTAGATTTAATATGGCAGTGTAGAAGAGGCCTTATAGTCACAGAAACACTTGTCATCACTTTTGAGAAATCTTGGAGAATCCTGGAGCCAGACTTCAATGGATAACAAGGGCCAACTGGTTTCTACTTCATCTCATATGTAGTTACATCTTATTTTGTTTTAATGGCAAAATGCTCCAGATAAATTACTTTGGGCTATATAGAATACTGTTAATCAATAAAGTAGAAAATTATGCCTAACAGAGTAAAGGCTCCCAACAAAGAATTGTAATGCCAATCAATAGCTGGAAGAACTGATATTGACCGCACGGGCTGTGAGATTCTTCTATGGCGAGATCTACACTGCACTATATCCAGGGATTGATCTCAGATTATTTAGAAGTGTAGACTTGTATAATCCAGTCCAAAGCAGATAATCTGGGATCGGATCCTGAAATATAGGGCAGTATAGATCCTGCCTAGTTGAGAACAATCCACAGGGAATTCCAGTTTGTTTTCACATTGTAGAATCAATGCAGTTTGACAGCATTTGAAGTGCCAGGGCTCTATGCTAGGGCTCGATCCTGGGTCTGGTGAGGCACCCCGTGATTCTACAACTCCCATGACTTCTTAGCTTCAGCTATGGCAGTTCAAGCAGGGTCAAACTGCATTAAATCTTTTCTGTGGCTTAAAACCACAATGATTATGTACTATTCACAGTCCTTATATCCCAGGGCCCTTCCACACAGCCATATAACCTAGAATATCAAGGCAGATAATCCACAGTATCTGCTTTGAACTAGGTTATCGGAGTCCACACTGTCATATATTCCAGTTCAAAGCAAATAATGAGGGAAGGGCCCCAGATTATCTGTTTATTGCAGACTATATGGCAGTGGAGACTCAGGGCCCTTCCACACAGCCATATAACCCAGAAGATCAAGGCAGAAAATCCCACAATATCTGCTTTCAACTGGGGGCCCTTCCACACAGTCCTATATCCCAGAATATCGACAGAAAATCCCACATATATGATAGTAGACTCAGATAACCCAGTTGAAAGCAGATATTGTGGGATTTTCTGCCTTGATATTCTGGGGTATAGGGTTGTGTGGAAGGGACCTGGGTTATGAGTCCACCCTGTCATATATTCCAGTTCAAAGCAGATAATGTGGGATTTTATTCAGCTGTGTGGAAGGGACCTTAGGGCCCTTCCTCACTGCCAATATCAAGGCAGAAAATCCATCATATCTGATGTGAACTGGGTCATCTGAGTCTACACTGCCAGATAATCTAGTTCAATGTGGATGTTATACAGCTGTGTGGAAGGGGCCTCATATAATATAATTGTATGTTTTAATTGCTAATTGTTGTCTTATATGGTGATTGTTTGGTTTGTTTTGCTTGTGTTTTGATTGGAGGGCAGAGATTGCCTTGTGTAAACCGCCCCGAGTCGCCATCGGGCTGAGAGGGGAGGTATAGAAATGTGATAAATAAATAATCCAGTCCAAAGCAGATAACCTGGGATGAGATCCTGGGATATAAGGACAGTGTAGAAGGACTCCTCTCTGTTTGCGCCCCCTTGTCATGGGAGAGAGGCTTGCGTACCCTAATGAAGTTGTGAACTATGCTGGTGGTGGCATAATAGCCACTGGTAGGGCCTCCCCTGCCAGACAGGTCACAACCGAAGGGGCTGACAAAGAGCGTCAAAGGGCAGGATGGGCTCTCTAGCTTTTTGGCAACCATCATAAGAGAAGGAAAACTCTAATTTCAAACCCGGGCAAATGGTGCTCGTTTAACCCTGTAAGGTCAACCATTTAGAGAAGGAAACTCGAACCAAACCTACGACCTGAGGACCTCGCTGCCACCGTCCCAGCTTGCCAGGCCCCGGCAGACGAACCTTTGGTTTAAAGGGTGAGGCCAGTTCTGTGAATGCTGCACTCCACCAGAAAAGTCCATTGCACAGGCTCGAGGGACACAACCAACCTCCAAATCATCAACACACTTGTAGAAAGCGTGGGATGAGTCCTTCCTGAATCTTCGTTCGCGAAGAAAAGCCAAGAAGTAGAAGGACTGTAGAAATCCCACAATATCTGCTTTCATCTGGGGGCCCTTCCACACAGCCCTATATCCCAGAATATCAAGACGGAAAATCCCACAATACCTGCTTTGAACTGGGTGATCTGAGTCCACACACAGCGCCCTTCTATACAGTCCTATATCCCAGAATATCAAGGCAAAAAATCCCACAAAATCCGCTTTGAACTGTGTTATCTGAGTCCACACTCATATAATATAGGATTTCCTGCCTTGATATTCTGGGTTATATGGCTGTGTGGAAAGGCCCCGAGTCTCCACTGCCATATAATCTGCCATAAACAGATAATCTGGCGGCCCTTCCACACAGCTGTGTAAAATCCCACATTATTAGCTTTGAACTGGAATATATGGCAATGTGGACTCAGATAACCCAGTTCAGATCAGATATTGCGGATTTTATCTGCCTTGATATTCTAGGTTATATAGTAGGCCTGTTAAATCATGCTTCTAAATGTTTCTAAAGTACTTACAAAACTAAAATTCTGGGGGTGAAAACTAGGTGATGCAGGTACTTTGTTTCTATAGTGTTGCTAAAGTTCTGGTGGTGAAAGCATAAAACGGAAGAAAACGGAAGTTCTCTACCAGCCCGCACCACAGGAAGAACACCACCATCCCCACGTCAGCATAGGCAAATCTGTGCTTAAGTCCGTTCAGCAGTTCACCTACCTGGGAAGCACAATCTCTTCAGACGCCAAGATTGACAAAGCGATAGGATTTTTTCAAGGACTTACAATGCCTAAATAAAGTAAGATCGGCTGCCTAAAGGTGGAATGCGGAAAACAGAGGCTGTCCGTCATGAGGATGAAGCAACAGCACCCACCTTGGGACGTAATGACACAAGCACACCCTGTGACGCACCCTGTGATGCAGTCTGAAGAAAATCCTTCCAAAATTGTACTTGTCATATGTTGTATGTAATTGTATGTGGAACTGGCAGGGACTGTCTGCCGTATGTGTGAGTCCCCTTCGGGGTGAGAAGAGCGGAATATAAATAAAGTGTATTATTATTATTATAGATCACAGATTAGCAAAGGCCTATAGTGCATTCGGAAGGTTTCACAAGAGTCTGGAGCAACAAGCACCTGAGGCAAAGCACTAAAATCAGTGTGTACAGAGCTATCGTACTGTCTATTCTCCTCTATGGGTCTGAAACATGGGTCACCTATCGCCAACACCTACGACTCCTCGAACGCGTTCATCAGCGCTGTCTTCGCACAATCCTAAATATACACTGGATCGACTATGTGACTAATGTTGCTGTCCTTGAGCAAGCAGGGATCACCAGCATTGAGGCCATGCTATTGAGAACACAGCTGCGCTGGGCAGGGCACGTCTCTAGGATAGAGGACCACCGCCTCCCAAAGATACTACTCTACGGTGAACTCGCCACGGGTCAGCGCAAGAGAGACGCCCCCAAAAAGAGATGTAAGGACTCCCTGAAACAACATCTTAGGCTTGGCCATCACCAACAAGGGTCCACCCTGGCCTCACATCAGATTGAAGCAGGTTTGGTACTTTTCCGAGCATAAAAAGTACAGTCAGAGAGTGATGCTACTTGCACGTCAACTCTGAAAAAGAGGGCCAATTTATACCATATATGCTAGATGAGTGGGAATACAGTGCAGTTTGAGCTATGAAAGTAAATGGGATTCTTAATGTGAATGGAAAACACCATTGCGCATGGCAAAAGTCCTACCTTCTCTGCTGGCAGGAAGCCCGGAACTAATGTTGCAAGTAAAAGAACAGAGAGGCTCAACATTGATAGCTTGCACTGTGAGAAAAGAATTACCTTATAGATGGCTATTGTTCTCATATTTAGTGATGACAGAGAAATGATGTAAATGATTTATGCAGTGTTTATTGGATTAATGAAATGCCATGTAACAACAGTAATCACCAGCCAATTATGATTGTTTTAACCATGAAGAAGGGGTGGGTTTAACTGGATGGACTCCATTGAGGTATAAATGTCTTTGTATGAGATGTATCGGGGTCTTTTGCCCCTACCTGCAGCTGTGTTCTGCTGGCAAATACCCACCAGCTGGTGACAGAAAATAAACCTTTTTGTTTTTCACCCTACTTCACAGTTGTCACGTGTTCTCCCTCATCCTTGTATCCGCACGTTCGGGCAGCGTTGGTAAGGTTAACTTGGTACTTGGAGTTCTAGAACTCCCGGTTCTGCTTCATTTTGGTGACCCCGACGTGATGTAAAAGGTATCTAGACGGGTCTGTGTTGAGGGAAAACAAACGTGATCTCCGTTGCTGACAGCGCTCGCTCCCCGGCTAGTAAGGTGAGGCAATTCAGGAGGGCTGAGGAGGGGCGCCCCGCCTGTTTTTGACCGTTTTTGCACTGAGCCGGCCGCCTGAATCGCCCCAAACGAACGCCGGTGACCCGAGAGAGACTGCAACTAACGTTGAGGGTGAAAGCAAAGCCCGAAGGAAGAGGCTGGCTGGGAAGCGGCCTCTGGAGAGCCGGCTAGAGTAAGTCCAGGGACACCTTAAGACGGTGCCCAGCCAAAGAGGGCTAGCAAACTGGCATAAGCGCGCAGAGGAGTCGGAGGCGACGTCAGGTCCGATCGCCAGAGAGCCGACGCAACTCGATTGGTGACGTGGGAAGGCGAGACGCGAGTCCCAGGGTCTGCAGGACATCGGCAAGTATAGTTTATTTCGTGCACTTTAACACTGAGGGAACACACATTGGGAAGGGGGAAAGCACTGAAGTGGGGTTTGATCTCAGGCAGGAGAGATGGGGAGTGCAGGCTCAAAGCAGAAGAAAGAGACCCCTTTGCAGTGTGTGCTAGATAATTGGGACAGGTTTTGTTTGCTGGCAGTTGAGGGAAACACCCAGGAGATGAAATCTTTTGAACTTAGTAATCTGTGCACAGAAGTTTGGCCATCTGTCCGAGAGATCGGATGGCCAAGCGAGGGAACCTGGGATTGGGATAAGTGTCAGCGCCTTGAAGATTATTGCTACGCAGTACATCCAAATGATCAATGGATATATTCCGCAGCATGGGTGCGAATGGTTGCAGAGGGGGTGTGGTGGGCTGGCCCAAAGTGTCGTGAGAAGAAGATTTGCTTTGCAAACAGAAAAGTAGAGAAAAGTCCTCCGGTGCTCCCAGCGGAGCCAGAAGAACTCCTCCCGCTAAGGAGGAGAGAGAGAGAGAGGTTTATTGCCCCAACCGGAGCCTGGGGAGCAGCCCCAGCGTCCCCGCTCCACGCCAGCCCCAGAGCCCCCGTCCAAGCTCCAGCCATGTTCCCCACCCTTGGGACAGGCTCGGCCGTCCAGATGACGTCAACGGCCGTGACGCATTCTGAGGCGGTCCCCGCTGTTCCTACCGCACCAATCCAGATCGTCCCCGCCCTGCCATTCCCGGCAAGCCCAAGACTTCTTCCTCCTCCTGCTGCGCCAATCCAGTTTGTCCCCGCCCTGTCGCTCCCAGCAAGCCCAGAGCTTTTTCCTGTTCCCGGCGCGCCAGTTTCAACTTCAGTAAATTCACCACAGACTTTGCAATTTGAATTAGAGCAACTAGCAGATGCGGGTTCAAGCGGGACAGTTCCGTCTGCCAAAGCAGCGTCCCAGCCTGCGCTAGCTCCTCCGTTCCACTTCCCAACAATAGTGGCATGCCCGGTTTCCCCCCCAGGAAGGGACCTGCCCTTTGAAGAGCCGCCTGCTTACCAAGGCCCTCTTTCCATGAAGATTAATTACCCCCTTGAAGAAGCCAGAGAGATAGAGAGAGAGGCGAGACGTCCACCCCCTCCTTCTGGCCGGACGATAGCGCGTCCCCAAGGCAGGGAGAGAGAATATGAAAGCCCCGAAGCTTCAGGGAGGCAGATGACGCCACCCCTGCAGAGGCGAAGGAGCAGTTCCGTTGACATCGCAGGAACCATAGGGCGCTCTCCAGACCCACCTAGACGAAGGCATAGTGTGGGAAGAGCTGCTTCTCCAATGAGAACCAGAAGTCAAACCAGGGGGCAGGAAGCAAGGGAGGAAGAAAAGGTGGAAAGAGAGGCACTACAGTGTCCTATACGGCAGGTCCCGCTACTGGATGCCCATAACCGGGTCCAACAAGCTTTTCAAATAGTTCCGTTTTCAAGTTCGGACATTTTTAATTGGAAACATAACACCCCCCCATATTCTGAACAGCCTCGGGCGATGGGGGATCTTTTGGAAGGAGTTATGGCTACTCATGACCCTACGTGGTGGGATTGCAAGCAACTTTTAAATGCCCTGTTTACGGCGGCAGAGAGAAGGTGCATCATCAACCAAGCCAGGTTGATAGCACAAGAGGGACATGGGCAAATAGAAGCTGTGGCATATGGGAATATTAGGTTCCCGGTGGAACAAGATCCGGGGTGGAATCCAAATATTCCAGATCAAAGAAACAGAATTAGAGACTTTCAGCAAATCCTATTGCAAGCCATTAGGGAAGGCCCTCCCCGGCCTTCCAGTATCCAAAAGATACAAGGAGTCCAGCAGGACAAGATTGAGACCCCTGCTGCTTTTCTTGAGCGTTTGGAGGAAGCTTATAGAAAATATAGTCCCTACAACCTAGAGCAGAATGATGGGAGAGTCGCTCTCACGCACTCCTTCATCTCACAGTCATCCTCAGACATCAGAAAGAAAATACAAAAACAACCAGGATTTTTGGGCAAAAATCTAACTGAACTGTTGGCCATTGCTGATCAAGTGTTTATGGCTAGGGAGCAGGTAGAGGAAGAGAAGAAGGAGAGGAAGAAGAGAGAAGGATATAGAGTCTTGGTGAGCATGTTTGAAGAAAGGTCAGGAAGAGGAAGAGGAAGAGGAAGTAGTAGAGGAAGGGGGTCAGGAAGAGGAAGCAGTGGAGGACAATTTACGTTGGGTCGCAACCAGTGTGCACGCTGTAAGAAAGAAGGCCACTGGAAAAGGGATTGTGTAGAAGAAATGTCAGAGGAAAGTGATGCAGGTATGAAGAAAGTGACAAGTACAGCCAGAGGCTCAGGGAAGCCAAGGGGAAGAGGCAAAGGAAGTTATAAACCATATCAGAAGGCTGTTGTGGCTGCTGCCATGCAAGAGGAAGATAGTGAACAAGAAAATAGCGCCCCTAGTGGTCAGCACATCAAAATTGTTGAGTGTCAGGAAGGCCACAGAAATGTCCTTGTTACAGCAAAGAAAGTGCAACATTGCTGGCAGAGAGGTGATGCATAAGTTACTGTATGTCCCAGAGTGTCCCATCCTCTTCTTGGGAGAGACATCTTGGCGAAGATAAGGGCAAGGTTGGAATTTTTGGAGACAGGCCAGTTGGAACTTACAGTCCCACAGCAAAGAGAGTACAGATTGTTTAGATTGCAACAAGTTACCAAGAAAGATACAGTTTGGGGTTGGCAACAGACTCCCCGGGTTTGGGCTGAAGATAATGAGCCAGGAATGGCGATAAATGTTGCGCCTGTTGTAGTTGAGATAAGGACTGGTCAGCTTCCCGTGAGAAAGGCCCAATACCCGATAAGCAGAGATGCTGTGGAAGGAATCCAAGGAGAGTTGCAAAGATTGTTGCGTCATGGGATTATTGTTCATTGTGAGTCAGCTTGGAATTCGGCCCTTCTTCCTGTTCGCAAATCAGATGGAAAGTATCGCATTGTGCAAGACCTTAGAGCTGTCAATCAAGCTACAGTGACTTTAACCCTGTTGTCCAAAAAAAACATATGTGATGATGAGTCTAATACAGCGCTGCTGCCTGGTTCTCTGTATTGGACTTACGTGATGCATTTTTCTGCATTAGGCTAGCTCCTATCTCAACCCATCTTTGCCTTCCAATGGGAGACCCCAAAGGGAGGACAAAGACGCCAAGCTACATGGTGTAGACTTCCAAGGTTTTAAAATTCCCCCCTAGCATTTTAGGCCTTAGCTCAGGACTTGTCAGAATTTGAAATTCCAGAGGCTGAAGGTTTTTGGCTTCAGTATGTTGATGACCTGTTGGTCGGGACTAAGACTAAAGCAGGGTGTGAGCATTACACTCTAGAACTGTTGAAAGTGCTAGAAGAAAAAGGATATAAGGTGTCCAAGAAGAAAGCACAGTTGTGTCAGAAAAAAGTTAAATATTTAGGCTTTGGCCTGACCCAGGGAGTAAAGTGTTGGAAGTTGAAAGAAAAGAAGTTATATGTGCCATCCCAACCCCCAAAGACAGAAGACAGACAAGAGAGTTTCTAGGGACCACTTCTTATGTAAGACATTGACTTCTAATTATGCTGTCATTACCAAGCCATTGTATCAAGCTACCAGAGGGGTAACAAGGACCCCTTGAGTGGACTGAGAGTTGTGATCAGGCTTTCCAGATGCTGAAAGAAGCTGTAATCTCAACCACCTACGCTAGGCCCGCCAGACTTGGAGAAGCCGTTCTATCTCTTTGCTGCAGAAAGAGATGGGACTGCTATAGGGTTTTTGACACAGTTTATAGGTACATGGCAACGCCCAGTAGCTTATCTGTCCAAGCAGTTAGACACGCACTTCTAGATTCCAAGGGTCCCCCGCTGGCCAACAAATGAGCGACTGACTAAGTATGAGGGTGTCTTGTGCAACAACCCCCTCTACCCTAGAGATGTCCAATGCCAACCGGCAACTCTTTGCCTAGCCCTTCAGATCTCTCAGAACATGACTGCATTGAGACAATGGATTTAGTCTATTCCAGTAGGCCAGACTTGCGTGATTTCACTTGAAAGGTAGAATTTAACTACAGATGATCCATTTTTTATAAGAGGGGAGCAGGGCCCTATGTTGTTGTCCCCTTTGAGATGGGCTAAAAGCGCCCACCTCTGGATTTTCCAACTGGCTGAGCTGATTGCGCGGGGACATGTTAAAACTCAACAAAGTAAAATCTTTTACAGATTCTGGGTGGGCTTAACGCCATTTTTCACGGGCATTGTGGGGGGAAAAGATTTTTTGACCCCCGCGGGAGGCTGTCGCAGATGCTATGTTAGATTGGTGATGCGTGCTCCTTGGGGGTGCTTTGATGACTAAAGGGCCCTCAAAAGGGCAATGATCCGTGTCAGAAAAGGCTAGCGGGTTTGACCCGCAGAGGTAGCTACAGGAAAAAAACGTAAATGAATTCAACTCAGAACAAAGTAGAAAATGCAATTTAACACAGAGAGGAAGAGGAATGGGCCTGATGAGGTGATTGGGAAAATAGTTCAAAGATGCGGGGCAACCCTATTTGTTCCAAAAACAAAGCGTACATTTTAGGGTTCTATCAAAAAAAAAACACACACTAGGGAAGGCCCTCAGCGCCCCCTAGAAAGACCCGATGTTCATCAACGGATTGGGGCCCGCCTGACTGGCTGCAAGAAGGTGCTGGGCAGTGAATAAACAAGAGAGGGGTTTTTAGCGCTGATATATCAGAAGGCCCAGTTTAGTTAAGACTTACAGAAATGCAATGGGGTGGGGGCTTCCCCTATTTGCTTTTTTTGCTACAAGTTATCCTACTTTTTTAAACAGCCATCAGCTGAGGTGTAAAGGCCCTTTTTATATTATTCCTGGGTTCGCATGTTTTAGATAGGGGTTTAGATAACGGCCCCATAAAACACGTGGGCCAGGGGGCGTGTAAGCTGGGTTGGGGATCACTGGCGTCTATTTGTGGAAAATTTTTCCAATCTTCTGCCAAAAAAGGAAAAAAATAGACCTTAAAGAACTGTGGGAGGGTTTCCCGGAACTAATTGAACTGAGAATGGCGACGCTCTCCCGGAGTCAGGTGTACACCAAGAAGACAGTTTCACCATTGGATAGGCAGCTATTGAACTTAACTAATGTGACAGACTTACAGCATGTGCAGGGCATCAAAAAGACTTTTAAAAAATGTTCAGATTAGAAAAAAGCCAGAGAAACTGTCAATACATCAGATTGACCTCCCTCCGGCTTCTTTACTTTTCAGCTGCTAATCCCTGATCAAGGAGGGCCGTCCCGCCCGCAAAAGAGAGGCGTACATCGGGTTTGCAACAAGCTGGAAAATTGGGGCTTCCTGATCATTATCGAGGTTAAAAAAGGGGCGTGTTTGAGCACCCGTGGATCCAGACAATCCTCGCCACGATTTAAAAAACTTTGCAAGGCTTTATGCAACAGACGTTTCAGAAGAGTGCGATACCATCGGATCAACTGGGGAAAAAAATTTCCCAAAGAAGAAAGATGGACAAAAGCAAAGACTCTCACTTGGGGGAAGCATCCAATGGGACAGAGTTACAGGTGCAGAGCCCGCGAGTATAAAGACAGTGTTTGGGATCGTGGCTCTGATACTTACATTGTACATCACTGGGACACATGGCGGGTGGGAGGAAAATATGTTTACAAACTTGTAACTAATATGTCACATGAGTTAAGCTTGCACTGTGCTGGATTTGCAGCCAGCTCAAGCCATAGGTCCCGGTTGGCCTATAGTTGCATCTGGGGTGTTGACATTGGCAGGGTGGAATAGCACGAAAGGAAAGCAGGAGCATGGGACAGGGACAGCAAAAAGGGCTTGTCTCTATCACACATCGGGCCCCTGTGTTAAGAGCTGCCCTGTGCTTCAAATGGGGAAAGGGAGGCACATCCCTATTATGCAGGAAGTCAGAGAGATGGTATGTAAGGAGTTGTTTAGACAGATTGAGCTAGGCTCCTATCCTGCTTGTGATCACATGATCACCGTGCAAAGCAGGTACAGAGGCCATTGTGGTCTGAGAACAACAGGAGTGTGGACTTGAGCTGAGAGCTCAAATTGCACCCACATCTGTAGCACCCATGGGCCTTGCAACTTGGGAGACCCGGGGCCAAAAGCCCTTCTTTTGCGAAGGGGGACCGGAGACAGTTAGGCGAGCAAGTTTTGGTCAGCAGTGCCTTGCCCAGTTCACCTGAGAGAGAGCAGGGATCCATGACATTCTCCCGGGAAGGAGCGGACCAGGGGAGATGGGAGGCACCCACAGATAGCGATATTTTACAATTCCCAAACGGCGAGGGGGGTTCAGAGCTGGCCGAGCAGGGGGAAGGAGGCCAGCGGCTGGGAAAGTCGGGAGGTTTTTTTCCCCCAAGAGAACGATATTTGATAAGAGCGGGCGTTCCACCAAGAGGACAGAGCAGGAAAAAGAGAGCTGAAATCTGTCCTAACGCCCCCCAAGCCGAAAAAGTAGAGGAGAGACCCCCCCTAGTTTCGTCGGGGCCGCCAAGATAGAACGTCCCCGGTGGAACAAAACTCATTCCCGCACCCCAACTGACGAAAGCGGGGGGAAATTTTGGGAGCTAGTTTGGCTCGCCTTGGACCAAGACCTGCCTTGTTATTGATTCGCATTGCCATGATACACTGCTTTGATCCGGGAGTCATTCCGAAACTTTGCCAAGCTTTTGCCACGCTCGCCATGAACTATCTTTTGGAACTTTGCTTTCTTAATTGACTACAGCTTGCTGATTGCTTTATTCTTTGATCTCTTTAAGAGAATTGCCTTTGACTTTTATATTCAATAAACTAGTTAGCCTTGCTACGCCTCCGTGTGTTAAAGGGGCAGTACTAAGTCGGGCGACAGACAAAGATCCTGTTTAGAATCATCATGAAGATGCTATAGTGAACTGGTTCAGAATTTACCTGCCAGACGTTGGGTTACCAAAAGCCACTGGATTCCAGAGGGAATAGTTTGATCTTGGGAAAGTGGCAATGCCTGTGCTTCCTGTAGTTTGTCTGAGTTTGTACCTAGGTACCCTGCAAACTAGGGGCTTGAGGGTGCTTCCTAAAGAGACCATGAAAATCTATACCTACATGTCCAGAAACGCCTTGCTGATGTGCAGCGTTATGGATAAGGATTCTGACAGAACTTATTTAACTGAAGGCCAGAAGATTATAGCAATTGCAGGCCCTTGGATAGGGGTGGCTTGGAACATAAAACAGTTGCGTGTGTTATCACATGATTTGGAAGCTTTGGCTAATGACACCCATGAGGGCTTGTTAATTTTGCAGGAAGAAGTGAATTCACTGGCAAGAATGGAAATGCAGCAAACATGGCGTTAGACTATCTGCTTCAAAGGAAGGTGGCTCTGTGTGGTTAAACCAAACGTGCTGTCATTTTATAAATAAGACTGAGAGATAGAGCTGGATTTGAATAGAATTCAGGGTGCTGCTAAAGAAATACAAAAGACTTATTCAGATCCAAGTGATTTTTGGAATACAATGTTGTGGCTGCCGAACTTGCATTGGTTACGTGCTTTGTGATGATAATCATTGTGGTGATCTGTTCAGTATTGGATGATAATGTGCTGTCTGCTCATTATGCTCAGATGTTGTGCTAAGGCAGTACAGAGTTCATTGAAACAGTAAAAGGTGTATACTGTCGTCAATTGGAAAACCCGGGTCTTGCAGACTGAGGGTTGATTGGTCTAAATAGGTGTTCCAGATGTTGGTGTAGGAAACCCTTGCGATGGGTTTCCAAAAGAGAAATCCTGAATGAAGCAGGCTTGGTACTTTTCCGAGCATAAAAAAAGTACAGTCAGAGAGTGATGCTACTTGCACGTCAACTCTGAAAAGAGGGTTTTGGTGTCTGGAATCAGTAAAGACACATGCTATGAAGACTAACACTTGATTAAATGTATTTTAATCCACTCTGTGCCAATTAAAATCATTATCCTAGAGGAGTGGGAATACAGTGCAGTTGGAGCTAAGAAAGTAAATGGGAGTCTTAATGAATGGAAAAACACCATTGCGCATGGGCAAAAGTCCTACCTTCTCTGCTGGCAGGAAGCCCGAACTAATGTTGCAAGTAAAAGTACAGAGAAGCTCAACATTGATAGCTTGCACTGTGAGAAAAGAATTACCTTATAGATGGCTATTGTTCTCTATTTAGTGATGACAGAGAAATGATGTAAATGATTTATGCAGTGTTTATTGGATTAATGAAATGCCATGTAACAACAGTAATCACCAGCCAATTATGATTGTTTTAACCATGAAGAAGGGGTGGGTTCAACTGGATGGACTCCATTACGAGTATAAATGTCTTTTGTATGAGATATCGGGCCTTTTGCCCTACCTGCAGCTGTAAGTTCTGTTGGCAACACCCACCAGCTGGTGACAGAAAATAAACCTTTTTGTTTTTACCAGCTGTCACGTGTTCTCCTCATCCTTGTATCCGCACGTTCGGGCAGCGTTGGTAAGGTTAACTTGGTACTTGGAGTTCTAGAACTCCCGGTTCTGCTTCACTATCCCAGTTCAAAGCAGATACTATGGGATTTCCTGCCTTGATCTTCTGGGATTGAGGCCTGTGGGGAAGGGAGCCGCGGTTCCGGCCTTCCTCACGGTTCCTGGGCGCCCGTAATTTAAAACCAGTGTTTCTCAACCTAGTGGTGTCGGTGTACTAGTGTGCCGGATAATCAGGTGTGCCGGGAAATTGGAACCTCCAGGAAAAGGGGGGAGAGAGTCTAGTGTGTTGAAGTATAAAACCCTAAGAAACCTATAAAGGCACAAATTACAACACCCTCCCCACTCGTCTACTTGGTCTCTCCTCT
>JARBWK010001759.1:0-17494 GCA_030556195.1 Anolis apletophallus | reverse complement strand
AACAACAACAACTTCATAGTTGGAATCCACCCAAAACCACACTATTATGCTTTGGTTAGGCTTGAGTAGAGCTCCCGTGGCGAGGGCTAAAGCGCTGAGCTGCTGAACTTGCTGGATCTTAAAGGTTACAGGTTTGAATCTGGGGAGTGGTGCACGCTCCCAAAGATACTACTCTGGTGAACTCGCCACGGGTCAGCGCAAGAGAGGTGCCCCCAAAAAGAGATATAAGGACTCCCTGAAACAACATCTCAGGTTCAGCCAGATTGATCACCAACAATGGTCCACCTGGCCTCACATCGGGAGGCATGGAGACGCACTACCCACAATGCTGCAGCCGCTTTCAAGTACACCCGCGGAATGGGTCTCAAAGAGAAACGACAATGCAGTAATGCTGAGAAGGGGGGGGGGGCGGCAAGGATTGTCTGCTAAGTGTGTGTACCTGTAATCCGCTCTGAGTCCCATTAGGGGGGAGTAGAGCAGAATATAAAGAAAGTAAATGTATAAATAAATAACAACAACAACTTCATAGTTGAATCCACCCAAAACCACACTATTATGCTTTGGTTAGGCTTGGAGTAGAGCTCCCGGTGGCGTAGTGGGTTAAAGCGCTGAGCTGCTGAACTTGCTGATCTAAAGGTTACAGGTTTGAATCTGGGAGTGGTGTGCGAGCCCCTGCTGTTAGCTTCTGCCAACCTAGCAGTTCAAAAACATGCAAATGTGAGTAGATCAATAGGCTTCGCTCTGGCGGAAGATACCGCTCTCGTGCAGTCATGCCAGCCATATGATCTTTGAGGCATTTACAGAGAATGGCGGGTCTTCGGCTTAGAAATGGAGATGAGCAGCCTCCAGAATAGGACATGACTAGTCTTCTGCCTTCCGGGTCGAAAAGGGCTTTAAAAGGATGGATGTTGCAAGCTATGACCCTTCAGGTCATAGCTTGCAACATCCATCCTTTTAAAGCCCTTTTCGACCCGGCAGGCAGAAGACTAGTCATGTCCTATTCTGGAGGCTGCTCATCTCCATTTCTAAGCCGTCCCACATGCAGGGTGACCCAGGATCTCTAGTAATGAGTGCTAGACTCAGAAATAGTGAACCAAAACAGGATTTATTGGATAGCAATCAGCAAAGCTGATGGTTCAAAGGCTTGAGTTGGTTGCAAAGAGTCCTTTAAACAAAGGGAAAGCGTTCACTTGCCTCATGCAGGTGTCCTGTTCCTCTCTGGTCTTTGTAGGCCCACGAAGTCCTTTAAAACCCCAAAATCCGCAGTCTCTGGTGAGGTCGGGCCTCCTATGCACTGCAGCTTGGTTGAGCGCAGGTAGACTCTGCAGGTGAACTAAGAATGCTATGTCCCAACAAGCTTAGGTTCCAGCCTTGCTTCGCCCGTGAGATCTTTGGAATGAGGGCGGAGGGGATGTCCGGCCCCTTAAGTAGACTCTGGGAAAGGGTGGAGTTGAGGGCGGAGGCACCAGGTATGGAGCCAGGAAGCAGGCCCATCCGAGTGACCACATGGCCAACAAAGAGGATATAGAACAAAGGGTCCATGCAGGCACATGGCAAACCAAATACAGGTATAACAGCCCTCTAGAGGGCGTCACAACTAGACTTCATGTCAAGGGTGAACTTTTACCTTTATTATTTATACTCATCTTGATTGAGACACTATATTATTATTACTATTACCATCATCACTATTATCATGCCCTTAAATGGGTGGCCTCCTTCCTCCAAGAACGAGAACAACGAGTGGAGGTGGGAGGGATGGTGTCCGGGAGACTACCATTAACATGTGGGGTCCCCCAGGGTGCCATCCTGTCCCCACTATTGTTTAACATCTACATGCGGCCACTGGCCCAGCTGGTTCGCGATTTCGGTCTGGAGCGCTATCAGTACGCTGATGACACCCAGCTGGTGCTGAGAGTGGAGGGCAGGCCAGAGACCGTACCCGATTGTTTCCATCAATGCCTCGAAGCCATGACTGGATGGCTGCGGGCTAGCCAGCTGAAGGTGAACCCGTCGAAGACGGAGATCCTATGGCTGCGTCGCCCTGGATTGAGTGGATGCCGGCTACTAGGGTTCCCATATGTCCCTTATTCTAAGGGACGTCCCTTATTTTGGCCCTAAAATTTGCGTCCCTTATTTTCAGGCCCTGTCCCTTATTTTTGACTAGCAGGACAGGACTGGGCGGGGTTGACCAGAGGACGCTGCGCGCTGCGGTTTCCACGGCAATGCCTGCCCGGGGATTCCAACTTGCAGGGCAGCCTGCGTCCCCATTGGAAGGAAGAGGCGATACAAGACTTTTTCAAAGTACAGTAGACTAATTAACCGTTACCCAAGGGGAATGTTGGATCATGTTGGATAAAGATAGTTTCTGGTTGCTTGAGAGTTACTCTTAAAATAGGCCTAGCTGTGTATCCCAATACTATACAATGCCGTGTATTCCATACTATACTATACCATTAACTATTGACATAATAATCATGAAGATGTACTGTCGTATAACATTTATTTTATTTTAATGTTTAGACAGCGCACTTTTAAAGTCAGCAAAGTCAAGGACTAAATGCAGACGGAGAAAATTAGGTAGTTCTCATAATGTTTTTTCTGCATGACAAAGCATGCAGAAACGTACCATGTCCTGTTAAGAGGGTATAAGTCAGGTTTTTTTGTGAGTTTCAATCATTATCTCATTCTGTTAATAAAACTATTTCTACCTAATGTTTGAGTTTCAAGATTTTAATGAAGTGTCCCTTATTTTTGTGAAAAATCCCGTAAATGTCCCTTATTTCTTATATCTAAAAATGGCAACCCTACCGGCTACCTACCCTGGATGGCGAGCCTTTAAGCCCGTCGTCCTCTGTAAAGAGCCTGGGGGTCCATTTGGACTCGTTGCTATCGATGGAGCTGCAAATCTCCACGGTATGCAAGACCGCATTCTTCCACCTGCGACAGGCTAGGCGGCTGGCCCCCTACTTATCCAGAGGCGACCTGGCTACGGTGATCCAGGCGACGGTCATCTCGAGGCTGGATTACTGTAACACTCTCTACATTGGCCTTCCTTTGAGAGCGATCCGGAAACTCAAGCTGGTGCAGAATGCTGTGGCTCGACTACTGGTGGGAACATTGGTACGAGAGCATATAACACCTATATTACAGCAACTCCACTGGCTACCAATTGAGTACCGGATCGTTTTCAAGGTGTTGGTGTTGACCTTTAAGGCCTTGCATGGTCTAGGGCCAGTGTACCTGAGGGACCGCCTTACCCCATATGTTCCCCCGAGATCACTACGTTCGGAAGAACAGAACCTCCTAGTAGTCCCCTCGATCCAGTCCTGTCGGCTGTTGACGACACGATCGAGAGCCTTCCGTGTGGCAGCACCATCCTCATGGAATTCCATGCCGGATGAGGTCCGCGCTACCAGGGAGTTGGGCCCATTTCGGAGAGCTTGCAAGACAGCTCTGTTTAGGCAAGCCTTCAGCCTTGCTGGCCCTTGAGTTAGCGCTTCTTGGAATGTAGTTGAAATTGTTATGTCGATTCTTGGCTAGATGTAGTATGTTTTTAGATTTTTAGATTTTATTGTTGCTGTATTAAATTGTATTGTGCTATGTGTTTTATGCAAACCGCCCCGAGCCCGCCGGAAGGAGCGGTATATAAGAACAAATAATAAATAAATAAATAAATAAAAAATTATTATTTGATGCACAACATGATTAGTCCACAGCAAACAAGATGACTATGCTGGCTTCTGTATTGGATCACACATCAAACATATTATATTATCATTGTTGTTGTTGTTGTTGTTAAATGAAAGCAACAGTATCTGGTGACACTCCAAGCCTAGTAAAGGTAAAGGTTTTCCCCTGACATTAAGTCCAATCATGACTCTGGGGGTTGGTGCTCATCTCCATTTCTAAGCCAAAGAGTCGGCGTTGTCCGTAGGTCATATGGCTGGCATGGCTGTGTGTTGCGCATGCACATCTGGATGCACGTTCATTGTGGAGCAGCATCGCAAGTGACAGATAAGGTAGCATTGTTCAACCACTGCATGAGCCCAGATCTACGCCGTTTCTTTCTTTCTGAGCCCAAACGTTATGTTACTTCTTTGCATCTCAATCAGGCATGGGCAAACTTGGGCCCTCCTTCCAGATGTTCTGGACTTCGACTCCCACCATTCCTAACAGCCTCGGGCCCCTTCCTCCCCCCCCCCCCCCCCAGTTGCTTAAGTGGAAAAGGAAAGGGTAAAGGAAGGGGCCAAGGATGTTACAAATGGTGGGAGTTGAAGTCCAAAACACCTGGAGGGAGAGCCCAAGCAGGCCCGGATTACCCATAAGGCCACCCTAGGCCATGGCCTAGGGGCGCAGGCCAAGGGGGGCGCAATTCACCTGGACCCAAAAAATGTTGAATCAAAACCGCAACGCAACTCTCTCTCTCTCTCGGGGGAGGGCGGGGGGGAGAGTGCTGCGAGGGGGCGGGGAGGAAGGAATGGTGCCCCCCCTCGCCATCACCCCTGCCCCTTGCCAAGGAAGGAGGGTGTGAGAAGGAGGAGGCGGAGAGAAGCCCCCGGGGCCACTGCCGGGCATGCGCGGCACCCAGGAACATGACGGAGGAGGCAGAGGCGCTCGTGGCCTCCTGCAGCGCATGTCCGGCAGCGGCCCCGGGGGCAGGGCTTCCCTTTGCCTCTTCCTCCTCATGCTCTCCTTCCCTGAGTCAAGGAAGGAGGGTGCGCGTGCACCGCAAGGGCCCGGGGGCTTCCCTTCCTTCCTCCTCTTCCTCGCGCGCCCTCCTTCCTTGACTCAAGGAAGGAGGGCGCACCACGAAGAGGAGGCGGATGGAAGCCCCGCCCCCAGGGCCGTTGCCGGCACCGGGGGCAGGGCTTCCGTCCGCCTCCTCCTTCTCGCGCCCTCCTTCCTTGAGTCAAGGAAGTAGGGCATGACGACGCGAGGAGGAGGAGGAGGTGGGGGGGTGTGTGGTAGAAGTTGGTTTGGGGTGTAATTCCAAAGTGTGTCCTAGGGCGCCAAAAGGGGTTAATCGGGCCTGGGCCCCAAGCTGGCCCATGCCTGGTCTAGATTATACTCTAGTGATGCAGTTTATAAATATAACAATAATGGTAACAATAACAACAATAATAACCGGCTGTTAGGAATGGTGAGAGCTGAAGTCCAAAACACCTGGGGGAGTTTGCCCATGCCTGATCTTTACTATCAAGCTTCTTGACGTTATACACATTTCTACTTTAGAGCCCATGTTGTTGTACCTTGGGGACTGCCTGTGCTTTCTAGAGGGCATCGGGCGCATCTGAAGGCAAGGCAACTGCCTTTCTGGATCCTGGGAGGGCGTTCATGGGGTCATAAATTGGCCGAGAGAGTCATATCACCTCATCTCTCTATTTGTTAGTGATTTTTTCCCCCATGTCAGGAGCCACTTGAGAAACTGCAAGTCACTTCTGATGTGAGAGAATTGGCTGTCTGCAAGGGCTGCCCAGGGGACATTGCCGGGTGTGTTATCATCCTGTGGAGGCTTCTCTCACGTCCCATATGGAAATGGTGGGAGGCAAATCCAGAACATCTGGAAGGAGGGCCCTAGTTTGCCCATGCCTGATCTTTAGTGTAGTCATAGTTACAAAAGATTGCGTCCATTGTGCACAAGAAGAGGTTGCTTTCATTCCGTAATTCCCAATTGCACCATTCTTAATTGCACAATTAGGGATTATTCCTCAGCTTGCATCAGTGTCTCTCGATTAGTATGTGGCGACCTGATTCAAATGGGGGCCCTCTTGGTGGTTTTGGCCTTTCCTCTCCCTTGGCCATTGACCACCCTACAATTGCAGTGCAAAGGTGACGTGGAATGGCAGGAAAGGAAGCGGAAAGCCAGGCCGCCACCCCCCTTCCCTTCCCCATCAAAGCCTGGGATCTCTCTGGAAGCCCCGCTGTCCTTGAAGTGCCAGGAGACACTCTGGATTGTCCTTATCTTCAAGGGAAGGCACAGGCCCTTCTCGCAGGAGATGGACCCAGTGTCTCTGCTTTGCGGCTGATTCCATCTCTTCGGAGGGCCTGCAGGTCCCCTTGAAGCGCTCCCTTTGCTTTCATGTCCCCTTGGCCAGCTGGAGGAAGGGACTTCGCACTTTCCTCATACTTGTCTTTCCCAATGGCCCAGAGAAAGGCACAACACAGCCATTCCTTGCCACTAAAGATGAGATAACAGGCCGACCGCATGGAGGAACTCCAGGTTTATTGGTAGGCCTTTGCTGCTGGTTGAATATTATTTGTCACGTTTGTCACGTTTCTATACCGCCCCTCTCAGCCCGAAGCCGACTCGGGACGGTTTACACAGGCAGTCTCTGCCCTTAATACAACACAGCAACAAGTCAACCCCCAGAAAAAAACATATAATAACAATTTAACAATTAAAAACATACAATTGCAGCCTCAGCGTCATGTTGAAATCAGTTTCCATCACATCGTCGTCATTCCTTATATCCAATTAAGCCTTATATTTCATCAACAAATGCCTGCTCAAATAACCAGGTCTTGACTTTCTTGCGAAACGTCAGGAGGGAGGGGGCCGATCTGATGTCTCTGGGGAGGGCGTTCCAAAGCCGAGGAGCCACCACTGAAAAGGCCCTGTCTCTCGTCCCCGCCAGTCACGCCTGCGAAGAAGGCGGGACCGAAAGCAGGGCCTCTCAGATGATCTTAAACATCTCGATGGTTCATAGGGAGAGATGCGTTCGGACAGGTAAGTTGGACCCGAACCGTTTAGGGCAGGGGTGCTCACACTTTTTCAGCATGGGAGCTACTGATTAAAAAACCAAGTCCCAAAGATCACCTACCCAGAAATGTAAAACGTATAACTATTTTCTTATTTATTTATTTGTATTTATTATTCATTTTTATGTACCGCTCCTTCCAGCAGGCTCGGGGCAGTTTACATAAAATGAAGTTATAAAACATCAGCATTTCAATTTAATAACAACAATATAAAACAGAGCATAAAAATACATCCAACCACCCCATTTCTCCCACACTGCCATATTACCACACATATTATCAGCCAGAAAGTAAGAAGAGAGGCTTTTGAACTGCAAGGCCATTTAATACTCAGCAAGGTAAACAAAGGGGCATGCAAAAATACATCCAACCACCCCATTTCTCCCACACTGCCATATTACCACACATATTATCAGCCAGAAAGTAAGAAGAGAGGCTTTTGAACTGCAAGGCCATTTAATACTCAGCAAGGTAAACAAAGGGGCATGCAAAAATACATCCAACCAAGACATGCCACAGAACAATCAAGCACCCACCCCAAAGTAAGAGATGCGGTAAGGAAATGACCCCAAAGCGTCCTACTTCTCCTCCTCCGTCGTTGCTCCTATTTCCACGCCGCCAGCATGCGTGCCACCTCAAGAGCTCACTAGAAGTCTGAGAGGCAGAATGGGCGGCTTCTGCGCATCTTGTGCGGGGCCAGCCATGCATCGCGTCATCCAGGCCCGCCCCTTTGGTCTCCTATGACTCTGAGTGGCTGGAGAAGGACAGAGGACGGAGGAGAAATCCAAACGAGGGGGCCAAGTCGGCCTCTTAGACTCTGGAGCTTTGGAGGCGGTGCGCGAGCAGGGAGCAGGGAAGAGAAACCACGGAGGACTTCTTTGCAGCGTGCAGGGGTGCGTGAAGAGGACCAACAGCAAAAAACCTGGTCAGGGGCCTGAAGATCACCAGGATGAGGCCCGAAGATCACCCTGGTGATCGAGATCACCATTCTGAGCACCCCTGGTTTAGGGCTTTAAAGGCTAAAGCCAGCACTTTGAATTGTGCCCGGTAGCAAACTGGCAGCCAGTGGAGCTGGCACAACAGAGGAGTTGTACGCTCTCTGAATGGCGCTCCTGTTATCAACCTGGCTGCTGTCCAAGACTATAAACTATTTACAAACATACTGGCATCAAGATTTAAAATCTTCCTCAACAGATGGATTGGCAGGAACCAAACTGGATTCCTACCAAGACGTCACATGAAAAACAACATAAGAAATATTATCAATCTGATAGAACACCTCGACAGGAATATTGACCAAAAGGCCGCATTCGCTTTCCTCGATGCGGAGAAAGCGTTTGACTGCTTAAGTTGGGACACTATCGAAATACTATTAAGGGAAATGGATATGGGTGCATCTTTTACCACAGCGATTAAAGGGATTTATTACCACCAATCGGCAAGTGTCATAGTAAATGGCACAAAATCAGAATCATTCGAGATCTTGAGAGGGGTTAGACAGGGTTGTCCCCTGTCCCCATTAATTTTTAATTTTATTCTTGAATTACTTCTCAAAAATATCTCCAAGGACCCAGAACTTAAAGGTATCCAGATCGGCAAAGTTAACTATAAAGTCTTCGCATTCGCCGACGACTTAGTCTGTGTTATTCAAGATCCTATGGTCAACATAGATCTTTGGCTAAGAAAGATAAACAAATTTGGGGAGATCTCCGGCTTCAAGTTGAATAAGAAGAAATCTAAACTCATAACCAAAAATATTAAAGGCGAAGAACTAAGAGAGATCGAGAACAAGTCAGGAATGGAGATTGTGAAGAAATTTAAATATTTAGGAATTACTCTAACTAATAATAACTGCCAGTTAGTCAAAAACAATCATGAATTCCTGTGGAGAGAAGTCAAGAATGATTTAGCAAGATGGAAAACCTTTAATTTATCCTTACTGGGCAGGATTGCCACCATTAAAATGAAAATATTCCCAAGAATTAATTTTTTATTTCAGATGCTTCCCATACTAAAAAATTCGCAAATCCTGAAGAGATGGCAAGCAGACTTAGTAAAATTTATCTGGCTGGGCAAAAAACCCAGGATAAAACAAAAAGACCTCATGGAAAGGACAGAACAGGGGGGCTTCGGCCTACCCAACCTGATTAAATATTACGAAGCTAATTGCCTCGAGGGGATGAGAATGTGGGCACTACTAAATAACAGAGAAATGCTTAACTTAGAAGGCCCAAAGAATAGACATGGATGGCATGGCTATCTGATTTATAACAAAGCGGCAACAGATTCGAACTTTAAAAATCATATAATCAGATCTGCTGCATTAAATACTTGGAATAAATTTAAAAGATCTTATACCCTAAGATCCCCCTCTGGATATCCCCCTCGAGGCCTTACAGATCAATAAAATGGAAGATGGAAAATGGCCGACCTACGCGGAACTAACGAAAATTGAGGGATCCTTAGTTCTTTTAAAAAAACAGGAGGAATTAACACATTTAAATCTAAATTGGTTTCAATACAACCAAATTGTAACAAGATACAATGAGGACAAAAAAATAGGGTGGATGACACACCCCTCTAAAGGGGAAAAAGTCTGGCTCTGTACTGAGAGAAAAACAGTTAGCAAAATTTATAATTTCCTATTAGAAAAAGAGTTTGAAAGAAAACCAACTAAGGACTACATGAAAAAATGGGCGGCAAACCTGGGATTTGATATTCCTAGAGATGACTGGGAGAACCTATGGAAAGTAAAGCAAAAGTTTAACTACGCTTATTGCTTAAAGGAAAATACATATAAAATGATGTATAGGTGGTATATTACCCCTCACCAACTTGCAAAGATTAACAAGAATAATCTGGATTTATGTTGGAAATGCCAAAAAGAAAAGGGAACTTTCTTTCATCAGTGGTGGACATGTAAGATTGCCTGCTCCTTTTGGAATATGATACACAAAAATATTCTAAAAATCTTCCAAAAAAGCTGGACAAAAAAACCAGAATTGTACCTTCTAAATATAACGGGACTAGGACTGAGTAAACCAAATGACAAACTGTTAACTTACCTCATTATTGCAGCCCGTATCACCTACGCCAGGATGTGGAAATCCCCGGAAATCCCAAAAGAAGATGCCTGGATTATAAAAATCATAGAAATAGCCGAAATGGACAAACTCACCTGCTGGCTCAGATACAATTCCAGCACGGCATTCGAGGACACGTGGAAACCCTTTATTAAGTTTATTAAAGAGAATCATAATTTAGATCTAAAAGGCTTAAATTTTTAAAGGAGGTAACCCCCTCAGAGTCAAAGACTTATGTCAGAAAAGTATGGAGATGTGAAGTCTAAATCCCGTCTTTCTTTGTATATGTGTAATGTAACCACTTCCCTACCCCTTCACACCCCTTTTTTCCCCTCCCCCATCCCTTCCCCTTTCCCCCACCCAACCTTCCTTTTCCCTTCAATCGCATTGATGTCGGTCGTTCCCTCTGTTTTCATTTGGTGTCGTATTTGTGTTTTTATCAATAAAAACTTTTTAAAAAATCAATCTGGCTGCTGTCCGTTGGACTAGTTGCAGCTTCCGAACAGTCTTCAAAGGCAACCCCACGTAGAGAGCATTGCAGTAATCTATACGGGATGTAACCAGAGCATGGACCACCGCGGCCAAGTCAGACTTTTTTAATAGCCTTAAAACCCATCCTCATTGCAACAGAATGATGTTAGGAACGTGATCTCCATCTTTCACTCTCTCTTGATGCTGGATGAGAAGCATTTATTATTATTATTTTACTGACACAAAAACACAGTACGTCACAGCAAACGAGATCTATATGCTGGCTTTCATATCACAAAATCACAAGTCGAACACTTCCCAAGTGTCTAGGACTGTGTGATGTATTTTCAAATGATGTGCGCAGATCCAAGTCAGGTGGCCTTTTGCAGTTGCGTGTGCAAGCATGACACACCTCGCGCCAAGAAACATGCAGACACAGTGATTGGATAAAAATGGCCACAACTCATTTATTGAAAACAGAAATGGAGGGTTGGCGGCCACGCTTGGGTCCTGGATCAGGATAAACAGCCCCCACGAATGTCCAAAGGCGATACCAAGCCTGGGGTGCGAGCGGCCCAATGCCTGTCCACAGAAACTCGGCACCCCAGGGGCCCTGGGCGTTATCCCCCTAACAACCAAGGGGCGATAAGCCAACCTCATCCAGGGGCCAAGCCACACGCCACACACGGAGTTGCAACAATGCATCACAAAATTAATCACTGGACAGGGTAACAATGAAGAACAGATAAACAAACATAACACAGCCAACGATGCAATGAGTAGGGAAGGTGGGAGGCAAAACCAGCCTGCTTCAGAATGAGGCCAGGCAGTCCCGGGCAGATTACGGAAGTGTGAGCAGGCCGGAAACAGGGAGGGGGCAGGGGCGGAGCCAGCCCCCTCATTGGCCGGCCTAGCTGGCGGGAATCCAACCCGCCACCCGGGGGCTTCTGGGAGAAAGAAGATACCCCCAGGCACAAGATGGCGGGAGGGCAAGGCTGCCCC
This sequence comes from Anolis apletophallus, assembly GCA_030556195.1. Classification (NCBI taxonomy): domain Eukaryota; kingdom Metazoa; phylum Chordata; class Lepidosauria; order Squamata; family Anolidae; genus Anolis; species Anolis apletophallus. The sequence continues at coordinate 6,176 of JARBWK010001759.1, read as the reverse complement.
GCAACCAGCGTGGCCAGTAAGTTGGCCACACCCATTATCAAACACTCTCTTTCAGTCCCCAACAAAGACAAAACTCTATCACATATATCTCCAATGAGAATTTTACAAAAATATATCATACACCAGTGATTTGCAACCTTTTTTGAGCCGCGGCACATTTTTTACATTTACCAAATCCTGGGGCACACCACCAACCAAAATGACACAAAATGACACTCTAACACAGTAATACGTATAGTTAATATGCTTTTAAATGTATTTATACACTCAGTGTGAAACCTGGGCCTGTTTCGTCTTTTCTTTTTTCTTTTGTCCACCACTCATATCAGGGCCTTCATCTGTGTCATAATTTTGTCCAGGGCCCTGTTCGGCATTTGCATTTTCTCTTCTCAAAAACTTCTCCATCACTGTCACTCGCTTGTCTTGCTGTGATCCCAAATTACCACTGTCACTTGATGCGCAGCTGCAGCACTAACTCTAACTTTGTTTACTTAGCTGTGTCTGAGCGAATCCAAGATGGCGCAACCATAGCACTCTCCCGTCACTTCTTAGGTGACGCAAGAGTGCTATGGTTCCATTTTTTAAAGGGACAGATGCGCCTTATAGTTTATATATGAATGAAGTTTGAACATAATTTCCCACGGCACACCTGATGATCTCTCACGGCATACTAGTGTTCTGCGGCACACTGGTTGAAAATCACTGTCATACACAATTCAATACATTACGAATCAACACAACTTAATAATCATGCACAGTGTAAAGGCGTGGACACCTTGAATCGTAGAAACCAGTTCATACTCCAACCAAAGTTCAGGTGGAGTGTTACTCACGTCCCCAGGTCACTTATGGTCCTTGAGCGTTCCACGAAATAAGAGGAAAAATGCTCACAATGAGTGGATATTTACAGTCTGTGGAGTGTAGGTCCAATAGTGATGCAGATTATGGCAGATAGAAAGCCACAGGAGTTTCAACACCAATACATCTCAAAGATCCATTGCAGCTGCAGCGGCGTCTCGGGGGCATAACAACTGGCTATATCCAAGGTAAACAAAGATCCAGTGGGTGTGTCCAAGCTGCAGCAAAACACCGCGCCGAAGCCTGGGTCGCCTACGGGTGAAAAATGGATGGATCCAGCCCTTTTCGTTCAAATTGAACTTCCTCAGGGCGATAAGTTCCTGGATGACACTGCCGGACTTGATCCCTTCCAGTCCGGCGTCCGTAGTGGGCACGGACAGAGACTGTGCTGCTCTCCATCACAGACCAGCTGCGCTGCCAGTTGGACCAAGGTAGCTCTGCGCCTTTGGTATAGTAGATCACGCACTATTAATCCATCGTTTAGCCGTGACTGGAGTGAGGGGGACTGCCCTTAAATGGGTGGCCTCCTTTCTTTACGACCAGGGACAACAAGTGGTGAGAGGTGGAGTGGTCTCCAAGGGGCTCCCCCTTGGTTGTGGGGTGCCTCAGGGGGTCATTCTCTCCCCTCTTATTATTTAACATCTATATGCGTCCACTGGCCTGACTGGTATGTAGCTTCGGTCTGGAGTATCATCACTATGGATATGGAACCAGAACCTTCCCAGAATAGGCTGAGATTGGCTATTATCTGAATGTATGACCACATTTACAGATTGAGTGGAATTGTTTTGATGGCGATGTGGTTTTATGCACTCGGGCTCTTAAAGAAATATCGGTATTTAGAAGAGCCCGTAAAACAACACTGTTCCGAGAAGCATTCAACATCAATGGTCCCAACTGACTGCCCTGTATCTTTAGTGTTCTGGTATTGTGACAAACTGGACAGTTGTTCAGTAGTTTCGTAGCGTTTCAATTATATAGTGTTAAATTGTTTTATTGAAATTGTTATGCTTTTATCTATGTAAACCTCCCCGAGCCTAAGGGAAAGGAGCGGTATATAAATACGAATAATAAATAAATAAGTATTTCAAAGGCTCCTCAATGGTTATCCTAAAATACAATGTTAACATATTTATAGTAGTCCCAAAACAGAAGCATACATAGTACAAGGGTCGGATTATTGCTGTGCAATCAATTTACCATAATATTATCATCAAAGAACATCAGTAATGGTATCGACCGAAGATATGGTAATATCTTAAGTGTCCGGTTCCAATCAGGGCCGGCCTTCCCCATTAAGCGACCTACGCAGTCGCGTAGGGCGACGTTCCCGGAGAGGGGCGTGGCCACCTGGGAGGGGCACCACCCCGCCCCGCCGCCGTGTCGCCGCAGCCAGCCGGCGGTGCGGAGGAACGGGGACTGGGAGAGGGGACTCACGCGGCGGGCTCCCAGACCCGAGGAAAAGCAGGAGGAGGGGGAGGCCACGAGGGCCGCCCCCAAGGAAGATGTGCCTCTGGTTCTGGCCCCTTCCGGGGGCTGCTGCTGCTGCCGCTGCGTCTCCGTGGGGGCCACCCTCGTGGCCTCCCCCCTCCTCCTGCTCCTCCTCGGGTCCGGGAGCCCGCCCCGTGAGTCCCCTCTCCCCCCCGTTCCGAGTCAGTGCGCATGCGCGGGCACAGCCGGGAGCCCCCGGGGGGGGAGGGGGGCGCCAAAATAATGTTCGCTTACTCCCCCCGGAGAGCTCGGACCGCCCCTGGTTCCAATATATACTGTAACCAATTATGGGTGTGTTAACAAGCTAAACGTGCCTCACCTGAATTTTAATTCAATCACCAAGAATTAAGAAATGGGTTCAGCAATTCGGATAACCTTTCAAAAGTTAGGACTACATCTAAGGGTGGGTTCAATGATCTATTAATATGAGAATGCTAAACACGTGTGCTGACTTAGTAAACAATATACACATAAGGATATAGGCAATGTGGTATATAAAATATAATATATCAATCAAGGTGAGGGCTAAGAAGCCTACTACATATGTCATAGAATACAATAGTACATACATGCATAGTAAATATGAGCAGCGAGTCGTACACAAACAATACCAGCTACTAGAGAATATAAAGGAGCATGGGTGTGTGACGGGGAAGGGTTGAATTCAACAGCGATGCGGTGAGCTTACTCACGAGTCAATAATGTCCCTTCATGGGTGGTTGAGCTGCAGGGCCCGATCCGTTTCGCGAGGGCTTTATCAAGCGGCAATATTTAACAACGCGAAATGCTCAGCGTCATAGGAGTACAATATCTGCAATAATAGTACATATATATATACATAAATAACAAGAACAATAGTCCATAGAAATGCAGCACATAAGGAGGGATAGATGCCTACATACCAATCAAGGGTGTCATCCCACATAATTACATCCTGTGGCCCCGAAGGTGGGGGCACATAGAAAGCAATGCTGGTTATATACACAATATCAAAACAGATGATTCACATTAACAGGGTGTTCACTGATAGAGGCTCGTTAAGGCCCAGAGGAGATTCTGTTTGAAGGGACATTATTGTCTCGTGAGTAAGCTCACCGCATTGCTGTTGAATTCAACCCTTCCCCGTCGCGCACCCATGCTCCTTTATATTCTCTAGTAGCTAGTATTGTTTGTGTACGACTCGCTGCTCATATTTACTATGCATGTATGTACTATTGCAGTGTTTTTCAATCTGGGGTCGGGACCCCTGGAGGGGTCGCAAGGGGAGTGTCAGAGGGTCACCAAAGACCATCAGAAAACACAGTATTGTCTGTTGGTCATGTGGGGTTATGTGTGGGAAGTTTGGACCAATTCTATCATTGGTGGGGTTCAGAATGCTCTTATTGTAAGTGAACCATAAATCCCAGGAACTACAACTCCCAAATGTCAAGTTCTATTTTCCCCAAACTCCACCACCGTTCACCATGCATTGTGACACTGAGTCCTTTGATGGAATACTTCCTCATAAGTTTGGTCCAGATCCATCATTGTTTGAGTCCACAGTGCTCTCCAGATGTAGGTGAACTACAACTCCAAACTCAAGGTAAATGCCCACCAAACCCTTCCAGTATTTTCTGTTGGTCACGGGAGTTCGGTGTGCCAAGTTTGGTTCAATTCCATCGTTGGTGGAGTTTAGAATGCTCTTCGATTGTAGGTGAACTATAAATCCCAGCAACTGCAACTCCCAAATGACAAAATCAATCCCCTCAACCCCACCAGTATTCTGATTTGAGAGTATTTGTGCCAAATTTGGTCAGTGAATGAAAATACATCCTGCATATCAGATATTTACATTACGATTCATAACAGTAGCAAACTTACAGTTGTGAAGTAGCAACAAAAATAATTTTATAGCTTGGGGGTCACCACAACACGAGGAACTATAGTAAGGGGTCAAGGCATTAGGAAGGTTGAGAACCACTGTACTATTGTATTCTATGACAGGGCTGTCCAACTGGCGGCCCCGGGGCCGGATCCGGCCCTGTAGCCTGTTGGACACGGCCCCACCTATGCCCTCAGCCGCCATTTTTAAATTTTTTTTTTTTAAAAAAAATCGATTTTTTTTTAAAAAATGGCGGCCGGGGGGGAGGGGGAGGCGGGGCAGGGAGGAGGAAGAGAGCTAGCTCCTCCTTTTCGGCGCCCCCCCTCCCTACCTAGGGCGGGGGAGCCGCCGAAAAAGGGCAGAAGGCGGTGCCAAGAGCAGCGTCACAGGCCTGGCGTGACGCGCTGTCCCTGGCACCGCCTACTCCTCCTTTCGGCGGCCCCCGGCCTAGGAAGGGAGGGGGCGCCAAAAGGAGGAGTAGGCGGTGCCAAGGGCAGCGCGTCACGCCAGGTCTGTGACGCGCTGCCGTTGGTGCCGCCTTCTGCCCTCTTTTCGCGCCCCCCCTTCCTAGGGCAGGAGCCGCCAAAAGGGGCAGAAGGCGGGCGCCAAGAGCAGCGCGTCACAGGCCTGGCGTGATGCGCTGCTCTTGGCACCGCCTACTCCTCCTTTCGGCGGCTCCCGGCCTAGGAAGGGAGGGGGCGCCAAAAGAGGAGTAGGCGGTGCCAAGGGCAGCGCGTCACGCCAGGCCTGTGACGCGCTGCCATTGGCGCCGCCTTCTGCCCTTTTCGGCGGCCCCCGGCCTAGGAAGGGAGGGGCGCCGAAAGGAGGAGTAGGCGGTGCCAAGAGCAGCGCGTCACGCCAGGCCTGTGACGCGCTGCTCTTGGCGCCGCCTACTCCTCCCTTTTCGGTGGCTTTAGGAGGGGCGGGCCTGGGCTGGGGTGGGGCCTGGGGCGGGGCCTGGGGCGGGCCAAGCGGCCCCGCAGGTCATCAGTGACCTCTTATCCAGCCCTGGACCCGCCAGAAGTTGGACAGCACTGTTCTATGACATATGTAGTAGGCTTCTTAGCCCTCACCTTGATTGATATATTTTATATAGCACATTGCCTATGTCCTTTTCTATGAATATGAGAGCCAATGAGTGGCAGGGTGCATGTGGAATGCCCAAGTGGTATTTTTCACACCCAGAATGGACAAGTCCAGAGACAAGTGTCCTGGGTCCGGGTTTGCTTCTTGTATTCCCCTCCCAAGCCTTTGCCTTTCCTTACTTTCTTTCCCTTCGTCTCCTTATAAAGGCATTGCTCTCCCTTTCTGCTGCAGAATCCCTGGCGACGGGAAAGGTCCCTGACCTTTAGGCTGCCAAACTCTCGCTGACGAAATAAAAACAGGCCGAAAGAGAGAGTGAGAAGGCGGAGAAATCATCTGGGGCTGATAGGGACCACCTGGTTGATGCTGCCTTGCTTCAGTGTGTGTGTGTGTGTGTGTGTCTCTGTGTGTGTGTGTGGTCGGTTCTGGAGTTCAAAGAGGGCCCCAATCCAGAAGCAGGGCCTCCTGCCAGGTGCCACTGGAAAGAAATACAAAGCAGGATTGATGAACCCACAAGCCCCTGCACAATCAGCATGGAGAAGATGGCTTAAGTCTAGTCCCAAATTGAGTCGAGGTGTGATCTTCAATGGTAATGGGTTGTGAATCGATATGCTGGGATTTAGTCTGAAACTTACAGGAGGTTTCTAACACAGTTAAGACTTGTGCGCCGGCTGCGCCCGTACCTTGGGAAGTCTGATCTGGCGACGGTGATCCATGCTCTTGTCACATCCTGAATAGATTACTGCAACACACTCTTTGTGGGGCTGCCTTTAAAAACGGTTCGGAAACTCCAACTAGTTGAACGGGCAGCAGCCAGGCTACTAACAGGAGCGACATACAGGGAGCATACCACCCCCCTGTTGTGTCAGCTCCACTGGCTGCC
>JARBWK010001758.1:0-17496 GCA_030556195.1 Anolis apletophallus | reverse complement strand
CATTACCTAAACTTAATGTCAAGGGAAACCTTTATCTTTTACCTAGTAATAATATTTAATTGTTGGAAGATGCAATCCTGTTATACTAGTATGACTGCTTCACTAACATGCAATAATATTCTTACAATATGTTATTATATTATATTTATAATATGCTATACATTTAGCAATGATATTTAATTGTTGGGAACTGCAGTACTGTTATACTAATATGACTGTCTTACTAACATACAATACTACACATAATATGTTCTTATATTATATTTCTAGTATGCTATATTTAGTAATATTTAATTGTTGCGAGCTGCAATACTATTACTGTATGCTAACATGACTGTATTACCAACATAAAATTATAAACATAATGTTATTATATTACTATAATTTCTATTCTGCTTTATCTAGTAAAATTTAATTGTTGTGAGCTGCAATACTATTACTGTATGCTATTACTGTATTACTGTATTACTGCAATACTATTACTGTATTACTAACATAAAATAGGCGTGTTATTATATTATTATTTTCTACTATGCTATATCTAGTAATATTTAATTGTTGCAAGCTGCAATACTATTACTGCATACTAATACGACTGTATTACTAGCATAAAATAATAAACATAATATGTTATTATATTATTATATTTCTACTATGCTATATTTAATTGTCGTGAGCTGCAATACTACAACATAATATTGTATTACTATATTTCTATTATTCTATATCTAGTAATATTTAATTGTTGCGAGCTGCAATACTATTACTGAATACTAATATAACTGTCCTACTAACATAAAACAATAAACATAATATATTACTATATTTCTACTATGTTATATCTAGTAATATTTAATTGTTGCAAGCTGCAATACTATAATATGTTATTATATTACTATATTTCTACTATGCTATATCTAGTAAAAATTTGATTGTTGCAAGCTGCAATATTATAATAATATGTGATTGTATTACTATATTTCTATTATGCTATATGTAGTAAATATTTAATTGTCGCGAGCTGCACTGAAGCAGGTTTGGTACTTTTCCAAGCAAAAGTACAGTCAGAGAGTGATGCTACCTGCGCCAACTCTGAAAAAGAGGGTTTTGGTGTCTGGAATCAATCAGGCACATGTTATAGAAGACTAACACCCTGATTAAATGCATTTTAATCCACTCTGTGCCAAGTTATACCATATATGCTATATGAGTGGGAATATAGTGCAGTTGAGCTATGAAAGTTAATGGAATTTTTAGTGCTAATGGGAGAACATCATTGCAAGATGACAGAGCCGGTCTGGTTTCACTGCTGGCAGGAAGCCCAGACCTAAAAGTTGCAAAGAGAGAACAAGGAGGCTCTGCATTGATAAGTTTGCCTGTGAGAAAGGAATACGTTTATAGATGGCTATTGTTCTCATTTTAGTGATGACAGAGAAATGATGTAAATGATTTGAATGATGTTTATTGGATTATTGAAATGTCATGTAACAACATTAATCACCAGCCAATTATGATTGTTTTAACCATGAAGAAGGGGTGGGTTTAACTGACTGGAATCCATTACGAGTATAAATGCCTTTGTATGAAATGTATCGTCCTTTGCCCTACCTACGGCCATGCTCTGTAGGCAAAATACCCACCAGCTGGTGATAGAAAATAAACCTTTTGTTTTTCATCCTACTTCACAGTTGTCACGCCGTTCTCCCTCTTCCTAGTATCCGCACGTTCGGGCAGCGTTGGTAAGGTTAACTTGGTACTTGGAGTTCTAGAACTCCCGGTTCTGCTTCATTTGGTGACCCCGACGTGATGGTAAAAGGTGTCTAGACGGGTCTGTGTTGAGGGAAAACGAATGTGATCTCCGTTGCTGACAGCGCACGCTCCCGGCAAGTAAGGTGAGGCAACTCAGGAGGGCTGGAAAGGGACGTCCCGCCTGTTTTTGACCGATTTTTGCACTGAGCCGCCCGCCTGATTCGCCCCAAACGAAAGCCGGGGACCCGAGAGAGACTGCAACTAACGTTGAGGGTGAAAGCAAAGCCTGAAGGAAGAGGCTGGCTGGGAAGCAGCCTCTTTGAGAGCCGGCTAGTATAAAGTCCAGGGACATCCTAACACGGTGCCCGGCCGCAGGGGCCAGCAACTGGCATAAGCGCGCAGAGGAGTCGGAGGCGACGTCAGGTCCGATCGCCAAAGGGAGCCGACACAACGGGATTGGTGACGTGGGAAGGCGAGACGCGAGTCCCAGGGTCTGCAGGACATCGGCAAGTATAGTTTATTTCGTGCACTTTAACACTGAGGGAACACACACTGGGGGAAGGGGGGAGAGCACTGAAGTGGGGTTTGAATCTCAGGCAGGAGAGATGGGAAGTGCAGGCTCAAAGCAGAAGAAAGAGACCCCTTTGCAGTGTGTGTTAGATAATTGGGACAGATTTTGTTTGCTAGCAGTTGAGGGAAACACCCAGGAGATGAAATCTTTTGAACTTAGTAATCTGTGCACAGAAGTTTGGCCGTCCGTCCGAGAGATCGGATGGCCAAGCGAGGGAACCTGGGATTGGGATAAGTGTCAGCGCCTTGAAGATTATTGCTTCGCAATACATCCAAATGATCAATGGATATATTCCGCAGCATGGGCGCGAATGGTTGCAGAGGGGGTGTGGTGGGCTGGCCCAAAGTGTCGTGAGAAGAAGATTTGCTTTGCAAACAGAAGAGTAGAGAAAAGTCCTCCGTGCTCCCAGCGGAGCAGAAGAGCTCCTCCCGCTAAGGAGGAGAGAGAGGGAGAGATTTTGTGCCCCAACCGGAGCCTGGGGAGCAGCCCCAGCGTCCCCGCTTCCAGCCAGCCCCAGAGCCCCGGCCCAAGCTCCAGCCATGTTCCCCACCCTTGGGACAGGCTCGGCCGTCCCAGATGACGCCAACGGCCGTGACGCATACTGAGGCGGTCCCCGCTGTTCCAACTGCGCCAATCCAGATCGTCCCCGCCCCGTCATTCCCAGCAAGTCCAGGACTCTTTCCTCCTTTTGCTGCGCCAATCCAGTTCGTCCTCGCCCTGTCGCTCCCAGCGAGCCCGGAGCTGTTTCCTGTTCCTGGTGCGCCAATTTCAACTCCAGTAAATTCACCACAGACTTTACACCGAATTAGAGCGACTAGCAGATGCAGGTTCAAGCTGGGACAGTTCCGCTGCCAATGCAGCGTCCCAGCCTGTGCTAGCTCCTCCGTTTCACTCACTTCCCAACCACAGTGGCATGCCCGGTTTCCCCAGGAAGGGACCTGCCCCACGAAGAGCCGCCTGCCTATCAGGCCCCTCTTTCCATGAAGATTAATTACCCCCTCGAAGAAGCCAGAGAGATAGAGAGAGAGGCGAGACGTCCACCCCCTCCTTCTGGTCGGATGACAGCGCGTCCCCGAGGCAGAGAGAGGGAGGAAAATGAGAGCCCCGAAGCTGCAGGGAGGCTGGCAACGCCACCCTTGCAAAGGCGAAGGAGCAGTTCCGTTGACACCGTAGGAACCATAGGGGGCTCTCCAGACCCACCTAGAAGAAGACATAGTGTGGGAAGGACTGCTTCTCCAATGAGGACCAGAAGCCACGCGAGGGGCCAGGAAGCAAGGGAGGAAGGAAAGGTGGAAAGAGGGGCACTACAGTGTCCTATACGGCAGGTCCCGCTTCTGGATGCCCACAACCGGGTCCAACAAGCTTATCAGATTGTCCCGTTTTCTAGTTCGGACATTTTTAATTGGAAACATAACACCCCCCCATATTCTGAACAGCCTAGGGCGATGGGGGATCTTCTGGAAGGAGTTATGGCCACTCATGACCCCACCTGGTGGGATTGTAAACAACTTTTAAATGCCCTTTTCACGGCGGCAGAGAGAAGGTGCATTATCAACCAGGCCAGGTTGATAGCACAAGAGGGACATGGACAGATAGAAGCTGTGGCATTTGGAAATATTAGGTTCCCGGTAGAACAAGACCCGGGGAATCCTATTGCAAGCCATTAGAAAAGGCCCTCCCGGCCTTCCAGTATCCAAAAGATTCAAGGGGTCCAGCAGGACAAGGTTGAGACCCCTGTTGCTTTCCTTGAGCGTTTGGAGGAAGCTTATCGAAAATATAGCCCTTACAACCTAGAAGAGAATGATGGGAGGGTTGCCCTCACACAATCCTTCATTTCCCAGTCATCCTCAGACATCAGAAAGAAAATACAGAAGCAGCCAGGGTTTTTGGGCAAGAATTTAACTGAACTGTTGGCCATTGCTGATCAAGTGTTTATGGCAAGGGAGCAGGTGGAGGAGGAGAAGAAGGATAAGAAGAAGAGAGAGGGATATAGAGTTTTGGTGAGCATGTTTGAGGAGAGGTCAGGAAGAGGAAGAGGAAGAGGAAGTAGTCGAGGAAGAGGGTCAGGAAGAGGACAGTCTACGTTGGGCCGAAATCAGTGCGCCCGCTGTAAGAAAGAGGGCCACTGGAAAAGGGAATGTGTAGAAGAAATGTCAGAGGAAAGTGATGCAGGTGTGAAGAAAGTGACAAGTACAGCCAGAGGCTCAGGGAAGCCAAGGGGAAGAGGCAAAGGAAGTTATAAACCATATCAGAAAGCTGTTGTGGCTGCTGCCATGCAGGAGGAAGAAGAGGAAGACTCAGAGTGGGAAGATGAATGTTGAAAGATAGGCAAGGCTTTTCTGCTACTTGACCCAGAGGAGCCATTGATTGCCATAGATGTACAAGGTCAGCGTATAAAGTTCCTAGTAGACACAGGAGCGGATAAATCAGTAGTGAACAAGAAAATAGCACCCCCTAGTGGTCAGCACATCAAGATTGTTGGAGTTTCAGGAAAACCACAAAAATGCCCTTTGTTACAACAAAGAAAGTGCAACATTGCTGGCAGAGAGGTGATGCATAAGTTGCTATATGTTCCAGATTGTCCCATTCCCCTTCTTGGGAGGGACATCTTGGCGAAGATAAGGGCAAGGTTGGAATTCTTGGAGACAGGCCAGTTGGAGCTTACAGTCCCACAGCAAGAAGAGTACAGATTGTTTAGAGTGCAACAAGTTATCAAGAAAGATACAGTTTGGTGTTGGGCAGAGACTCCCAGGGTTTGGGCTGAAGATAATGAGCCAGGAATGGCGATAAATGTTGCGCCTGTTATAGTTGAGATAAGGACTGGTCAGCTTCCCGTGAGAAAGGCCCAATACCCGATTAGCAGGGATGCTGTGGAAGGAATCCAAGGAGAGTTGCAAAGATTGTTGCGTCATGGGATCATTGTCCATTGTGAGTCAGCTTGGAATTCGGCCCTTTTGCCTGTCCGCAAATCAGATGGAAAATATCGCATTGTGCAAGACCTTAGAGCTGTCAATCAAGCTACAGTAACCCTAACTGCTGTGGTTCAAAATCCATATGTAATGATGAGTCTAATACCAAGTACCGCTGCCTGGTTCTCTGTATTGGACTTACGTGATGCATTCTTCTGCATTAGACTAGCCCCTGTTTCACAACCCATCTTTGCCTTCCAATGGGAGACCCCAAAGGGAGGACAAAGACGTCAGGCAACATGGACGAGATTGCCTCAAGGTTATAAAAACAGCCCTACGGTTTTTGGGCAGGCCTTAGCTCAGGATTTGTCAGAATTTGAAATTCCAGAGACTGAGGGTTTTTGGCTTCAATATGTAGATGACCTGTTGGTCGGGACTAAGACTAAAGAAGGGTGTGAGCATTTCACTCTAAGACTGTTGAAAATGCTGGAAGAGAAGGGGTACAAAGTGTCCAAAAAGAAAGCACAGTTGTGTCAAAAGAAAGTTAAATATTTAGGCTTTGGCCTGACCCAGGGAAGTAAAGTGTTGGAAGTTGAAAGAAAGGAAGTTATTTGTGCCATTCCAACCCCCAAAGACAGAAGACAGACAAGAGAGTTTCTAGGAACCACTTCTTATGTAAGACATTGGTTCCTAATTATGCTGTCATTGCAAAGCCATTGTATCAAGCCACCAGAGGGGGTAACAAGGATCCCTTTGAGTGGACTGAAAGTTGTGACCAGGCTTTCCAGATGCTGAAAGAAGCTGTAATCTCACCACCTGCGCTAGGGCTGCCAGATTTGGAGAAGCCGTTCTATCTCTTTGCTGCAGAAAGAGATGGGACTGCTATAGGGGTTTTGACACAGTTTCTAGGTACATGGCAACGCCCTGTAGCTTATCTGTCCAAGCAGTTAGACACGGTTGCCAGGGGGCTTCCCCCTTGTTTGAGGGCTGTTGCAGCTGCGGTGGATTTAATTCGAGAAGCCACCAAGCTTACACTTGGGAAAGCACTCACAGTGAGGGTTCCACATCATGTAAAAGCACTTCTAGATTCCAAAGGTCCCCGCTGGCTAACAAATGAACGACTGACTAAGTATGAGGGTGTCTTGTGTAACAACCCCTCGTTACCCTGGAGATGTGTCCAATGTTAAATCCGCAACTCTTTTGCCTAGCCCTTCAAATATATCAGAACATGACTGCATTGAGACAATGGATTTAGTCTATTCCAGTAGGCCAGACTTGCGTGATTTCCCTTGGGAACAGGTAGAATTAACCCTATACACGGATGGATCCAGTTTTATAAGAGAGGGAGTGCGTTATGCCGGCTATGCTGTTGTCTCCTGGGAGGATGGGGTGCTCAAAGCGGAGCCCCTACCTCCTGGAACATCGGCCCAACTGGCTGAGCTGATTGCATTGACTCATGCTTTAAAACTGGCCGAAGGGCAAAGGGTTAATATCTATACAGATTCCCGCTTTTTGCGCTTTTTAACGCTTCATTGTCACGGGCATTGTGGAGGGAAAGAGGCTTCTTGACCTCGGCTGGAAAGGCTGTCAAATATGCAGATGCTATGTTAGATTTGTTGGATGCTGTTTGGCTTCCTAGTAAAGTGGCTTTGATGCACTGTAAAGCACATCAAAAGGGGAATGATCCGGTGGTTCAGGGAAACAGGCTAGCGGATCTGACTGCCAAAGAGGTAGCTACTCAGAAGTACACACCTGTAATGTTAAATCTCACTGACTCAGAGCCCAAAGTGGAGAAATGCAATTACACTAGAGAGGAAGAGGAATGGGCTTTGAGTGAGGGTGGAGATTGGGAAGATAATTTCATAAAGATGCCAGACAACCGCGTATTTGTTCCTAAGACAAAAGCGTGGCACATAGTACAGTTCTACCATGAGAACACACACCTAGGGAAAAGCGCCTGGCAGCGCTCCTAGAAAGACAGATGTACATCAACGGATTGCACAGCCTGACGTCCTTGGCTGCAAGAAGGTGCTGGACATGTGCAAAGAATAACCCAAGAGAGGGGCCTTTGAAAGCGCCTGGGATACAGTATCAAGGGAATTGGCCCTTTGAAGTGTTAGTTACTGACTTTACAGAAATGCCAATGAGCGGAGGCTTCCGCTATTTGTTGCTTTTTGTAGATTCTTACACGGGTTGGATTGAAGCTTTTCCTACACGCACGGAGAAGTCAGCGGAGGTAGTGAAAGGCCTCATGAAAGACATTATTCCTAGATTCGGCATGCCTTTGCAGATAGGCTCAGATAACGGGCCTTCATATGTACACCACGTGGTCCAGGGACTGTGTAAGCTGCTGGGGATCACGTGGCGTCTTCATTGTGCTTATCACCCGCAATCTTCTGCCAGGGCAGAAAGAGCAAATCGAACTTTAAAGAACTGTTTAGCAAAGATTTGCCAAGAGACTAAATTGAACTGGAGAATGGCGTTACCCCTGGCTCTCCTCAGAGTCAGGTGTACACCGCATAAGAAGACAGGCTTGTCACCATTTGAAAGACTGTATGGCAGGCCTCCTTTGAACTTAAAGCCAATGTGTGGACAGACTTCTGACAGTCATGTGTTAGGACATCAACAGACTTTGCAAGATGTTCAGATGCTAGGGAAACAGCTAGAGAAACTCAGTCAATACACTGCAGATTTGCGACCTCCTCTCCCGTCTACCTGTCTTCACTCTTTTTCAGTTGGCGAATCAGTCCTCGTAAAGGAGTGGAACCTGCGTCCGCTACAGCCGAGATGGAGAGGGCCGTATACCGTGCTTCTGAGCACACCAACAGCTGTCAAAGTCCAGGGTCTTCGCCCTTGGATTCATTATTCGAGGGTGAAGAGGTCGCCGGTTGCTTTGGAGTCTTCCGTGGATCCAAGCAACCCCCTTCGTCTCAGGATTACAAACACTTTGCAACGCCCTATTTAAGGGGCACTCAGACGGCCACAGAAGCGTCGTCTGATACCATCGCTCCCAATCCGGGAAATGGTGGTCCAACGCAAGAAAGATGGACAGAGCCAAAGGCCCTTTCATTGCGGTGGTGGCTATGCATCCTAATGGGACAGAGTTACAGGTGTAAGCACTCCGCAAGGGTCAGGACAGTGTTTGGATTCGTGGCTCTGATACTGACATTGTATGTTACTGGGACACATGGGGGTTGGGAGGAAAATATGTTTCACAAACTTGTAACTAATATGTCACATGAGTTAAGTTTAAATTCGTGCTGGCTTTGCAGCCAGGGGCCTTCAAGCCATAGGTCCGGTTGGCCTATAGTTCCATCTGGGTTGTTAACATTGGCAGGGTGGAATAGCACGAAAGGGAAGCAGGAGCAGGCGACAGGGACAGCAGAGAGGGTTTGGTTCAGAGTCACACATCGGGCCCCTGTGTCAAAAGCTGCCCTGTGTTTCAAATGGGAAAGGGAGGCACGTCCCTATTATGCAGGAAGTCAGAGAGATGGCATGTACCAGTTATTCAAACAGATTGAGCTAGGTTCCTATCCTGCTTGTGATCACATGATCACCGTACATGGCAGATACAGAGGACGCTGTGGTCTGAGGACAACAGGAGTGTGGACTTGGAGCTGGGAGGGCTCAAATTGCACCCACATCCTGTTTAGAAATCATCATGAAAATGCTATAGTGAACCTGGTTCAGAATTTACCTGCTAGACGTTTGGGTTACCGTGTCACTGGACTCCCAGAGGGAATAGTTTGGATCTGTGGAAGAGTGGCATTGCCTGTGCTCCCAGTTGTATGGTCTGGGATTTGCACCCTAGGTACCCTACAGCCAGGGGGCTTGAGGGTGCTTCCCAAAGAGGCTCATGTGACAAATCTATACTTACATGTCCAGAAACGCTCTTTTGCGGATGTGCAGCGTTATGGATATGATTCTGGCAGAACTTATTTGACAGAAGGTCAGAAGATTCTAGCAATTGCAGTCCCTTGGGTAGGAGGGCTTGGAACGTAAAGCAGTTACGTGTGTTATCTTATGATTTGGAGGCTTTTGGCCAATGACACCCATGAGGGCTTGTCAATTTTACAGGAGGAAGTGAATTCTCTGGCCAGAATGGAAATGCAGCAAAAGCTGGCTTTTAGACTACCTTCTCTCAAAAAAGAAGGCGGGTTCTGTGTTTGGTTAAACCAAAGTTGCTGTCATTTCGTAAATAAGACTGGGGAGATAGAGCTGGATTTGATTAAAATTCAGGGTGCTGCTAGGGGAATACAGAAGACTTATTCAGATGCAAGTAACTTTTGGGATACAGTGTTGAGCTGGTTGCCAAACTTACACTGGTTACGTTCTCTTGTGATGATAATCATTGTGGTGATCTGTTCAGTATTGATCATAATGTGCTGTCTGCCTATTATGCTCAGATGTTGTGCTACGGCAGTACAGAGTTCTTTGAGGCAGTAAAAGGTGCACAAACTGTCACAACTGGAAAACCCGGGTCTTACGAGACTGGAGGGTTGATTGGTCTAAATAACTAACTGTTCCAGATGTTGGTGTAGGAAACCCCTTGCGGTGGGTTTCCCACAAAAGAGAAATCCTGAATGAAGCAGGTTTGGTACTTTTCCAAGCAAAAGTACAGTCAGAGAGTGATGCTACCTGCGCCAACTCTGAAAAAGAGGGTTTTGGTGTCTGGAATCAATCAGGCACATGTTATAGAAGACTAACACCCTGATTAAATGCATTTTAATCCACTCTGTGCCAAGTTATACCATATATGTTAGATGAGTGGGAATATAGTGCAGTTGAGCTATGAAAGTTAATGGAATTTTTAGTGCTAATGGGAGAACATCATTGCGCATGACAGAGCCGGTCTGGTTTCACTGCTGGCAGGAAGCCCAGACCTAAAAGTTGCAAAGAGAGAACAAGGAGGCTCTGCATTGATAAGTTTGCCTGTGAGAAAGGAATACGTTTATAGATGGCTATTGTTCTCATTTTAGTGATGACAGAGAAATGATGTAAATGATTTGAATGATGTTTATTGGATTATTGAAATGTCATGTAACAACATTAATCACCAGCCAATTATGATTGTTTTAACCATGAAGAAGGGGTGGGTTTAACTGACTGGAATCCATTACGAGTATAAATGCCTTTGTATGAAATGTATCGGGTCCTTTGCCCTACCTACGGCCATGCGTTCTGTAGGCAAAATACCCACCAGCTGGTGATAGAAAATAAACCTTTTGTTTTTCATCCTACTTCACCGTTGTCACGCGGTCTCCCTCTTCCTAGTATCCGCACGTTCGGGCAGCGTTGGTAAGGTTAACTTGGTACTTGGAGTTCTAGAACTCCCGGTTCTGCTTCATTATGTTTTGCTTTCAACTCCAGAAGCCTCAGCCGCCGTCGGCAATGGCTGAGGATTCTGGGAGCTGGAGTCCAAAACGCTTAAAGGGCCAGAGTGTGGAAAACACACTACAACACTGGAAAGTATTGCCTCTTCCACACAGCTGAATAATTTGCCACATTATTTGCTTTGCACAAAAGATAACTCAGAATATCAAGGCAGGAAATTCCACAATATCTGCTTTGAACTGGGTTATCTGAGTCCACACTTCCACATATTCTAGTATCTAGTTCAAAGCAGATAAGGTGGGATTTATTCAGCAGAACTATCACTGTTTGAGTCCACAATACTTTCTCCATGTAGGTGAACTGCAACTCCAAAACTCAAGGTCAATTTCCACCAAACTTTTCCAGTATTTTCTGTTGTTCGTGGGAGTTCTGTGTGCCAAGTTTGGTTCAATTCCATCTTTGGTGGAGTTCAGAATGCTCTTTGATTGTACGTGAACTATAAATCCCAGCAACTATGACTTCCAAATGGCAAAATCAATACCCCAACCTCCCAATCTCACCAGTATTCAAATTTGGGCGTATCGGGTATTTGTGCCAAATTTGGTCCAGTGAATGAAAATACACCCTGCATATCAGATATTTACATTACGGTTCATAACAGTAGCAAAATTAGTTATGAAGTAGCAACTAAAGTAATGTTATGGTTGAGGGTCACCACAGCATGAGGACCTGTTATATAGTATAATGTAATTTTGTATTGCATTATGGATATAATATGGTAATAATATGTTATATTACATTGTCATATAGTATAATCTCGAGACTGGACTACTGTAACGCCCTTTACATTGGCCTTCCTTTGTCGGTAATCCAGAAACTGAAGATTGTGCAAAACGCTGCAGCTCGACTGCTGGCTGGAGTGACACTAGTGTGCCACATCACTCCAGTCCTACAGCGCTTGCACTGGCTCCCTATCGAGCACCGGATTGCCTTCAAGGTGCTGGTGCTAACCTTTAAGGCCTTGAGTGGTCTGAGGCCAGTGTACCTGAAGGACCGCCTTTCCCTGCATGTTCCCCAGAGACCTCTACGGTCCATGGATCAAAACCTATTAGAGGTTCCATCACTTAAGATCTGCCACTTGTCATCAACACACTTTTTCTGTAGCAGCGCCTACCCTTTGGAACGCCCTCCCGGAGGAGGCACAAGCAATAACTGATCTACGGGCTTCTCGGAGGGCCTGTAAGACCAACCTGTTCCATCATAAGAACATAAGAAGAGCCATGCTGAATCGGACCTCAGCCCATCTAGTCCAGCATTCTGTATCACACAGTGGCCCACCAGTTGTACACGGGGATCTCGAGCAGAAGGGAGGGCAAAACCCTGACCTGCTCCCGACCCCCACAACCAGTACCCAGGGAAATCCTGCCTACCTCAACCAACTCCGAGGTGGCACTTGAATGTCCTTTTCAGTAACAATCTCTAAGCTGTAACCCCTACTCTGGTCTTAATCTGTTTTTATTATGTTTTCAAGTACGATGTGTTTTGCTGTTCATTGCTGTGAACCACCCTGAGCCTTTTCGGGAAGGGTGGTATATAAGTCGAAATAATAAATAAATTATAATATAATAATCGTAATGTAATGTATTATTTTATAATAATATAATATGTTATATTATGTCGATATAATATAATGTAATGTAGTATAAGATATTTATGATATATTATAATATGAGTATGGTATAATATATTGTATATACATTGATACAATATAATACTAATGATATTGTGATATTATAATTGTATATTTGTTTTACATACAATATTGCTAATGATATTGCGATATAATGTTATAGTGCAATGTGATGTGTAGCACTGATGTTGTGCTATGGCAGTAATGTAGTTTGTTGTATTTCCAGTTTGCTGTAAGCTGCTCTGAGTCCCTTTCGGTTGAGAAGGGCGGCATATAAATATTGTGAAATAAATAAATAAAAAGCAAAAAAACTGTATTATGAGGTCACGGCATTAGGAAGGTTGAGAAACACTGATATAGAGGGATCTGGATTTCTTCGGCATGCTTGATATGGTGAATAAAGAGAGCCAGTGGGTTTGAGCATAATATTATGACTTTGGAGACTAGGATTCAATTTTGCACTTTGGTCACACTTTCAGTGTTGAGAGGAAGGCAAAGGCAGATCATATCTGAGTACATTTTTGCCAACAAAATGCCACAATGGATTCGTCTTAGGGCCACCAAAAGTCATAAATGACTCAAAGGCACACAAAAACAACAACAACCCATTTCAAAAGATAGAATAGGTAGGAAAGTAGGGAAGCTGGGATGAATGTAGTCAGGAAGGTCAGTTGCTATTTTTGTTTTAAAGTCGTCTACTCATTGAGGTCTGCGACCATTCACTACAAGTGAAGAGACAGTAGGAAATAAACAACATAAATAAGGGTGTTTTTTCCATCTCCTTCTTTAATGATCTCACCATAAAGCTACTGTCTTGGCTTTGGTAGCTGGTTTGTATTTATAAAAATCATTCAATCTAATACAGGTTTCAATGCATGAGGACGGGACATTTCTGGACGTTTAGATCCCAGTTCCTTATTGACAACAGTATAAAAAAATCATCTGCTTCACAGGCAAAGGCTCTATCAGTGCTTATTATGGTACACCTGAAGGCAAATTACGTTCTTGACAATCCACGATTATCCAGGTCCTTCACCTGTTAAGAAAAAAAAAATCAACCACATTAGTTTTCTACATTTCGGTTTTATTTATTTATTTATTTATTTTATTATTCGGGTTTCTATGCCGCCGACTCCCTGAGGCTCGCGGCGGCTCACAGGAGGGAGAAGGTCTCTAATTAATTTAAAAAGCAAGACTTCTCTAGATAATTGTGTGACAGCAATTACTTCCTCAATATAGCTCAACATGAAATACGAGATAGCAGACATGGATAGAAACTACATTTCCTATTAATGTGCCTCATTCATCTGCCATAAACGGCCCCTTCCTTTCATTCTTAGGGGCCTTCCACACAGCCCTGTAATTTATTTATTTATTTACTGTATTTGTATACCGCCTTTCTCAGCCCGTAGGCGACTCAATGCAGTTAACAGGGTAAAATTCAATGCTTACAATATCATAAATACAATTAAAAACATAACATATAATAAAAACTAAACAAATCAATAAAATATAAATTCATAGTGTCTCCTTGTTAAAAACGTTGTCCAGTCTCATTGTCGTGCCCATTTTCCTATGCCAGTTATTCTGCATTTGGAAACGCTTGTTCAAAAAGCCACGTCTTGACTTTTTTCTGGAATGTTCTAAGGGAGGTGTTCTAAGGGATCTAATATCTATAGGGAGGGCGTTCCATATAACCCAGAATATCAAGAAGAAATCCCACAACATCTGTTTGAACTGGGTTATGAATCCACACTTCCACATATTCCAGTTCAAAGCAGATAAGGTGGGATTTATTCAGCCGTGTGGAAGGGGCCTCCAAGACTTCTCTCCTTCCATAGACTTCACATAGGTTTAAATACTTTTCAGCTCTGTATAGTTTCCAACAAATTATGTCACGGCATATGTAACATATTGCAAATGCCTCCTCAAATAACCTGGGCTTCATCCTCAAGAAAAGAGTCTGCAAAATATTAATGAGGGAGGGGGGTTATAGATAAGGGCTGACAATAGAGTCCAACCATCATTTTTAAATAACATAAATGACAGCCATCACAGATCTAAAGCAATGGTTCTCAACCATGGTTTTCACTATGTATTAAGGATGTAATGTAATACAATATAATACTACTACTAATAAGATAATGGTATATTTACGTTACATGTAATATTACTAATAATATTGCAAAATAATTTGTTATAATACAATGTGATATGAAATTGCTGTACTGTGACAATGACATAGTATGTTGTATTTGATATTATAGTATAATATAGTATGGTATAATATATTGTGGATACATATAATATTGATAATGTAACGTAATGCAACTACAACTATTACTACTACTAATAATAATGATACTATAACTATACATTTTATGTTACATGCAATATTACTAATAATATTAAGCGATATAATTGTTACAGTTCAATGTGATATTGTTATAGTACAATGTGATATGTAATATTGATGCTGTGCTGTGGAAATAATTATAGTTGATTGTATTTGCATTTTGCTTGTGAGTCGTTTGAGTTCCCCTTCGGGTGAGAAGGGCGGCATATAAATATCGTGAAATAAATAAACAAATAATACAAGAAGATATTGGTTGGTAACCGCCTGCACAGAATCCAAATGTTTTTTTCCTCTCCCTATCATAAGTTTTGCTTACTTTTGTATATTCGGATTCAGCCAATGTTCTGTGGTATATGCCTCCTCCAATACATCCAGCTCAAAGTCTTTGTTGCCAATCTCTGCATTTCGCACTCTGTCATAACCTGGAGGGCGCTCTGGAAATAATGGGGAAAGAAAAATGAATAAGGAGAAACAAAGAAAATGTGATAAAACTTATGGCAAGGTTCACCATTGCTACCACAATCTGATTGTGCTACGAACTGACCCAAAACTGGGAGAGTCAGACAGTACGTGCAAATGTTTTCTGCTGCCCTGGAGACTAAGACTCAATGGAGTGTGAGTTCAAATAGCAGGTAAGGAGATTCCACCTGAACCTTAGGGATGAGCTTCCTGACTGTAAGAGCTGTTCAGCAGTGGAACTCTCTGCCTCAGAGTGTGGTGGAAACTCCTTCCTTGAAGGCTTTCCAACAGAGGCTGGCCGCCATCTGTCTGGGGTACTTTGGTTGTGCTTTACATTGCAAAGGCTTGGACTGATGCTTCCAGGGGTCTCTTCCCACCTTATAATTCTAAAAATCACTCACTGGCTTCTGTGTAGACTTGTCCAAAGCGGTAGTAGCACATCTTGTACATAAGGCAGTTCAGCAGCACAGGAGAGCCCCTCCCTGTCCACACGGAACCTCCAGTCGGTGTGTAGTAATCGTGCTCTTTATGTGCTTGCCAGTATCGGGTGCTCTCTCCACCTCGTACCATATCCATAGAAATTTGTTGATATCTGCAGAAGGGAAAGCAAAGAGCAGAACCAATTTTTTCTTTCAAATCAATCTAACCGAGTAAAGCACAGCTAAAACATTTGTATTCATTGGGTTGTTTTGAGTTTTCCAGGGCTCTATGTCCATGTTCCAGAAGCATTCTCTCCTGACGTTTCGCCCACATCTATGGCAAGCATCCTCGGAGGTTGTGAGGTCTGCTAGAAACTAGGCAAGTGAGGTTTATATATCTATGGAATGCCCAGGGTGGAGAAAGAACTCTTGTCTGCTTGAGGCAAGTGTGAATGTTGCAGTTGGTCACCTTGATTAACATTGAATGGCTTTGCAGCTTCAAAGCCTGGCTGCTTCCTGCCTGGGGGAGTCCCTTCGAGGAGATGGAGGCAGGGTACAAAAATAAAGTTGCTGCTGCTGCTATGGCTGATCTCAAAAGAGGAACACTCTTGGAAACCTCATCTCATGCCACAAGCAAAGAAAAATAGCAAATGTCACTCTGGATTAGAAGGGAATTAACGGGCTCTATTGTACTGAAGCTGATACACATTCGCTCTTTGCCTTTCTTTTCTTCCTTTTCCATAGTTCATTCTAATTTTCTTTCTTCCTCTCCCGCTCCCTCCCTTATTTCCTCTCTGTCTTTTTCTTCTTTCTTTCTTTCCCTTCCTTCCATCTTCTCCTCCTTCCCAGAGTCCTGAGCATGCCTTTTGCAGAGCCAGGTCTGAAGTGTCCCGTCATTCTGCTGGCTGAATCCTTTCCTCATAGTATATACATATAGACTCACATTTGGTTAAATTCAGTCTTAAAATATATTATATATATTATATGGCTCTCCATAAAATCAATTTCCAAATATTTTGCTTTCATGGCTCTCTGAGTCAAAAAGGTTCCTGACCCCTGATTTAGGCTGATAAAGCTTATTGGCCCTTGTGCACAGTATGCCTACTCTAATAATTTCATAAGCTTAAATAACATAGTAGAAGCACGAGTTTACCATCTGAAGAGTATCCAGTGAGGCCTCCAAATATTACCAGCACATAACTGACGTCCAGCTCCCTCATAATCTCATACGCCGCTTTCTGTGGAAGCCATGGCCTGAAAATGAAATAACTTCAAAGTTCTCTGCCCATTCATCACATGCTTTAAATTAATTATCAATACATAATTTAAAGACCAAAGCCATTTATTTAGTCAACTTAATAAAGAATAAGATATTAGTTTCTAATTATGTGAGAAAATGTAACATGATTTCATAGCTCACTGCAAATGCGACAAAATAAGCAGGCAATTCCTACCTGTCCAACTCGGGAAATGTGGGTGTTGTTCCATGTGTTGTTATCAACAAGAATCGCTCGGGCTGCCATCGCTGTTATCTGATATCCATAATCCCACCAGGACATAACCTTTGCATCCTGAACCAAACACAACAATGCAATTAGCATGTTTTCTTGGAATTAAGACACATAAAAGGCAATAAACATACTTGAACTAAATTGTTCTGATAGAAGGAAAATCTGAATATCCTAAATCTGTTTGTTAAGTGGCAGCACAAACCCAGGAATAGGATAGGGTTTTAACGAGACAAATGAAAATGTAACATGCTGAAAATTATTTTATAACTATGAAGTTTTAACTAAGAAAGCCAGCGAAATGGAAGAACAGCATTTATTTATTTTACGACATTTATATGCTGCCCTTCTCACCCCGAAAGGAACTCAGAGCAGCTTACAATATATATTATATATTACTATATTATACTATACCATTATATTGCAATATTATTGGTAATATAAAATATATAATTATAATATCGTATTATCTTATATATATAAAAAATGTTCCTGTTGTCG
>JARBWK010001757.1:0-17498 GCA_030556195.1 Anolis apletophallus | reverse complement strand
CCCTCCCATTGGCGGCTCCCACCAACACACACCAAGCGCCTGGATACTTACTCGGCGTCTCAAAGACCAAAACGAGCGTGTCCGCATTGTCTTCCGCTCTGAGGGTGATGATGTCATCATTCCCCGCGCACTTGAGCACTTTGGACATGCTAGGAACGGGAGGAGACAGACAAGAAAGGCTCAGGCCCCTTCCTGTAATGCTGGCAGGCCTGGTTCACTCTTGGTAACATTAATATTTCACATTATAAAATAGATGTAAGGATACGGAACAATATAAAGACCTAGAACAAGTCCAAAACAGGGCTGTAGGGGTTGGGGCTTGACCTTGGAGGCTTTACCCTTTGTGGCCCTGGTCAGTACCCCTGTTCTCTGGGGGTTTCGTTTTTGAGTCTCCTTCGGGAGAGACAGAGAGCGGGGTCTAAACAAACCTTTTCCATTAGATACTTTTTGGTGTTTTTTGATGTTTCAGGTACTTAGCTGTGTGTTTTTACTGTAAATCACCCAGAGCCACCTAGGACGGGCGATTAATACATCTCAAAACAAATAAATAATCAGTTCAGTGGCAGTCCCTGGCCCCACATTGCTGTGGCCCAGTCGGTGTAGGGATGTATTTGTGTACTGCATTTGTGTATATATGTGGTTTGCACATGCGTTGCAATGCAATTTTTGTTTTTTGGCTTTTCAAGTCCCTTCCACTGTGTTTTCCAGTGTTTTCATGAGTGATGGTCACTTGTTGGCCTGGGAGGGGCCTTGTGTCCAAATTTGGCATCAATTTGCCCAGCGGGCTTCGAGTTCTGGTGATCCACAAACAAACATGACATGTGTATTTATTTGCTAGCTGTACTCGCCATTCCCTCTTTCTCTCCTTTCTCAATCTCTCTCCTTCCTTCCCTTTTTTCTTTCCTTCTCTTCCTCTTCCCCCCTCTTCTTTCCCTTCCTCTTTCTCCCCTTTCCTCCTTCTCTAACTATTCTTGGACTGCAACTCCTAACAGTCCTCCTGATCGATCTACCTATCTACCTCTATCTAAAAACTACACAGCCCATAATATTAACAATAATTACCGCAATGGAGACTCTGAGCCTCCTAGAGAGAGAGCGGGGGGGGCACGATCCGGGTACTTTGAGGCCTTGGGGGCCCTGGAGTGAAAAGCCCTCCCCCCTTGGAAAGCGCGCCAACCTCCCCGGCCCCGCCCGGGCAAAAAGGAGCCCGCCAATCGGGCGGGAGAAGGGAAGGCGGCGGGCTGAGGAAGGAGCCAACCCGCTCCCAGGGGCAGGGAAGCCCCGCCCCCCGCCGCCCTTTTTCCCTGCCGAAAGGGGGGGGGGGGCGGAGGATGGCGGCCGGGCCCCCACCCCTCCGACCGACCTGCCCAGGTTGACGCCGACGGCGCTGTTCCTGTCGCAGCGGTAGGTGTCGAAGCCTCGGCGCGCATGGTGAGCTGGACCAGGGAGACGCGAGGAGTCCATGCTCTGAGGCTGATGCCGCCGGAGCCCAGCTCCCACGAGGCCTCCGAGATCAGGTCCTTCAGCGCCTCCAGCACCTTCTTCAGCAGCGAGCCCTGCACCAGCCGCGCCTCGAACATCTTCCTGCTGGCCCTCCCGGCGCTTCTGAGGGGGGACGACGAGGCCGCGCGCGCGCCAACGGCCCTTCCCGCCACGCCACGCCCCCTTTGCCGCGGAGGCCCCGCCCACTGCTTCTGGGGGCCAATCCACAACGCCGCGCAGACCCTTCGCCCCGCCCACTCCTCTCGGGCCAATCAATAGAGCTGTGGGCGTGTCGCCATCCCTTCCCCGCGCGCATGGGCACTCTCCTGTTCGCTGGAGAGGCCCCGCCCACTTCTCCTGGGGACCAATCCACAGCGCCGAGAGACGTGGGCGTGTCCCCGCCCCAGAGACCCTGCGCCCCGCTCAGTCGCTGCGAAACAGTAGGCGTGCCTTCAGCCCTTCCCGCGCGCAGCAGGGACCGACCGCGCATGTGCGGGAATCCCCTCTTTTACCTTCTTTGCGGGAAATCGGACGCCACAGCGCATGCGCACGTGGTGTTTTCTTTTCCTGAGGAGAAGCCTTTCGCTGAGGAAACTTCCCGCCTGACGTCATGCCTAGAGCGCAACCAATCAGATCCTTTGGCTTTGTCGAAGTTATCCAATCACATTCATGGGGAGCTTGAGCTTGCCTTGCCTGGGCTTGTTTCTCTGGAGGGCGGGGCTTGGGCCCGCGCCTATCCCGCATTGGGAGCGCGATACGGGATGAGTGTAGACTCACTTGGGACTCTTAGAATGCGGCCCAGAGTTTGGGAAAGTTACTTTTTGAGGAGAACACAGCTTTCCCCGGTGGCGGGGCCTGTTGGGGGGCGAGGGGCTCCCCCTGGGCAAACTTGGGCCCTCCCTCCAGGGGTTTTGGACTCCAACTCCCATCATTCCTCACGGCCTCAGGCCCTTTCCTTTTCCCCCTCAGTCGCTTAAGGAAGGGGCCTGAGGCTGTGAGGAATGATGGGAGTTGGAGTCCAAAGCCCCTGGAGGGCCCAAGTTTGCCCAGGCTTCCTCCCCCCCCAAAAAAACCCAGGGCTCCTTCTGAAGGGGAGGCAGCAGGAAGAGGCCCTGCTCTCGCTCCCGTGAACAGCACAAATGCGCCTGGCGGGGACGAGAGGTAGACAGGGCCTTCTCGGCGGTGCCCCCCTCCCCCTCCTATGGGACACGCCCCCTCCCTCCCTCCCAGCATTTAGGGGGAAGGAATTAAAGGCATGGTTGTGGGACCAGGCCTGCGGACCGTAGGTGTGTGTCGCCCTTGAGAGCAGGCTAACTCACACGAGGGGACTAGTCTTGTGAGAAAGACTCCAACACACAACTGTGAACCTAAACAAAAATGTCAATCCGTATCGCAAATGCCTAAACCGCATGGAAGTGGTGAGCTAGTATGTATCACAATCCTATAAACACTGATGCGCCCAGTTCCCCACGCTACTGGGTCTGGGACCAGAGCACGCAGAAAGCGCCAACGCGCGTCCAAGGGGGCGATGCCCCAGTGAGACAGGATCCCAAACAGTGGTACAATGATGGTAACCCTCCTACGCCGAATGGCATTAAAGCAGTTTTGGTACTTTCTGTGGAGGAGAAAGGTCAGAGAGTGATGCTGCAAACGTGTAGAGCTTTGAAAAGTGGGTTTCTGTGCCAAGAATCAGGCAGGCACTTGCTCCGTGAATGTAACACTGTGATTGGTGCTTCTAATCAATGCTATGGTTTTCCAAAGTACACCCCGTGCCTAGCATGAGATAACGTAGGCTTAGATTGGTCTAACAGTACAGGATGTGCTATTTGGTGACGTTAGTGCCAAAGGGAGAAGAACTGCGCATGTACAGAGGGATTCTGCCCCATCTGTTGCTGGCAAGGAAAGGCAGAAAGTGAAATGTTGCTATTTGAGAACATGAGCGTCCCAGGCCGCTGATATGTACTGTGAGAAAGAACTAACTTAGAAATGTCCATTGTTCTAACACAGAGGTGGGACTTTGAGATGTGATGCTAATGGAAATGTAATGTTTTATTGGATTAATGAAATGCTATGTTGTAGCGGATATCTGGAGTCCCAAAATTCCCAGGCAAATACTTCTAACTCTCAGGCGGCGACTTTCGTGCGGGCACAGGAACGAAGGACGCAACAATTGATACTGGTCCAAATGAAGCCAATTTATTGATACATCAGCTGACGGAGTCTGCCTAGCATAAGGCTGCCATGGCAGAGCCCCGAACAAGACCCAGCATTCAAGTTTTATACATTCAATGGCTGCAAACCCCTGGCCCTGCCCATCTTCATAACTTGCAATAGGCTGGCATTCATGAAACCACATTTCATTACCCAATTAAACAAAGCACTGTTCAGCATTACATTTCTATTTGCAAAGAGCTGTGTCGCAGCATTAATTCTTTAGTCCCATTGTTCTATGTTATTGCCTTATGAGCAAAGTGTTCTTGAATGGCAACATTTCTATGCCGTGCCTCTTATTCTCGTCTCTGGCTGCTAGCATGATTTCTGGCAAGCTATCTAGCTATACTAAGGCCAGTTATTCTAAAACCTTTGCTGTGCATCACTCTCCTCTGACATCACTTCTGCTAAAAGCATCAATTCTGCTTTATTCCTCTTTTTTCTTTGTAAGTAACGCTGCAAGGAGTTACTTACACAGCATGCTTGACCACTCAAGGGCAGCCCAATTTACCTTCCAATCAAATTTTGCCACCATTTGCACACTTTTGACTGCCTCTGCTGATCTCTTCACTGTAGATGCACAATATCTTAAAACAATGGCAAACAACAAAATATGATTGTTACAGAACAGAAAATCACAAGAATTAGCATTGCTAATGATTTTAACCATTTCACATTTGGCAAATTATGAGATTGTATTTAGCAGTTGTTTTTTGTTCATTGCACAAAATCACAAAATCCTCCTTTGTTGTCACCAGTTAATTTAAGGCCATTTCTGCTGTATCTCCGTTTGACTTAACTCTTCAGCTTCAGTGGCACCGACAGATGGGCCTCACAATGCTCTTCTGATTGCCCTGGGCTATTATTCCTGGGTATGACCCTAAAAACAGGATCTCAGTGGTGGCTCCGGCTTCTACCCTTTGGGGCTTTTGGTGTCAGACATTTGATCCTTAGTGGTCACTGTGTCATCACACCCAGCACCCATTCCTCCGGCTGGAACCCCCTTCTTCTGCCTCTCTCTGGGTTCCTTTGATAATTCACACGGGTAGGGTTAGAAAGCCCACACCAACACACTGACACCTCCCAGGATGGTAGCTATTCGCCCATTTGACAAAGGAGAACCCCAAGTTAGGGCCTCTTTATCTGCCAACTTGAACAGATACTGTCACCGGTGTATTCATTTATCTCAAACAAAGGTCAGTTAGGATACAGCTCTCTCTCTCTCATGTCAGACAGGTTTTGAGTCTTGACATCACTGAAGTTGTGGCCTTTGCATAAATAGTGATCTGTGCAATGAGTTTAACTTTCGAAACAAAGTGTAATTGGGTTCCTCCAGCACTGCTGATGACATTAAATTTGTTAACTGCAATCCTCCAAGCGTTATTTGAGGATCCTTGCTTTTTAAAAGTAGGGATGAGAATGACCCTACTGTTTCTTTTATGCATGTATCAATGTACTATCTGAAACATATGTTGTATCTGTATCTTGATTCAATTGTCAGTCCCAATAACACACTTTACTGATCAGCCTTATCACTTCTGCTCTCCGGTGGAGGCCTACAAAGGATCGTCTTACACCACCAGCAGAGCCAAAACAAACAAAACTATACAATACACAGAAAAAACCAAAATTGGCACCCCCAAGTCCCAAGGTCATGTCTTTGGGCGGCTCTCGGACGACTATCCTCCTCTTCGGGGGTCTTTCGATCAGCCTGTCCCCAGGAGAGTGGCCCCCCACGATGCTGACTCTCCTTTTCCTTTAGACCTCCTTTTGGCGCGCCTGCCGGAACTTTGGTCAGGCATATCTTTCTGGTCATCGTCCACCTGGATAATAACATCTCTACCATCCAATGGCTTATTTCCATCTGTATCTCTTTGGATTTCGATATATAGGTCCAAGGCCTTAATCTCTTCGCTTGGGGAAACAGGAAAACATCATATCACATCACACTGCCCTTTTTACTTCAATCTCAATGGGCCAAGTCTCCATTTTGTTTGTTTTAATACCACATAATATCACCTGGGGAGACAGAAATAGAACAGTAACAGGGAAACACAGCACATCATTTTAAACAAATAGAAACCCCTTGGAACCAATACTTGCGCCTCTTTTCATTTTCCTTTCTTTTCAGCTCTGTGGAATCTCTCTGTGATGGTTTTTCATATCTCAATTCATAAATAACAATCTCAAACAGTGTAGGTGCATATCTAATCTTTTAACAATATCATAAGAAGAATTTGGATTTCATTCAAATCAGTTTCTTGACACATTTTCGCTAAAGTTCCTTTCAATGTCCCATTCCAAGTCACCCCTAGGGAATGGAATCCTCCAATGAACAATACCTGGACCATTTGCAACCAACATCCACAGTCCTGAGCTTGCAATCTTTTGGCAATCGAATTTTTATCAATTGGTAGATGGTATCTCTCTCCCATTCCATTGTAGTGGGGCATGGCATCCAGCTGTGAATGACATCATCTTCATCTCCTTTTTAAAGACACGATTCTGAACACTTGACTAAAAGGGCACAAACAAATTAATCTTTTTATCAAACTAACAGTCCAAACTAAATGGTGGTAATGATCACTTTAACAATTCAACAAGAGAAATCATTTAACTTGAAAAGGATATAGCCTTGTACAATCCCAAGCAGGTCCGGCCTTGGTTATTTTTAGGCTCAGATGGCCATCTCATGTCCAACTTTTATCTCTCTTGATCTCTGGCATAAGAAAACAATCTCAGTCATCCTTGATTGAAGAAATAAGTCTATTAGATTCCAAGTAAAATGAGGAAAATATCTATATTCTGCAATCTGTAGTCTCTGAAATAAGTCTCTGTATAAGAAGGCCTGTAAATAAAGTCACTCATCCGGCCAATTCAGCATTATGGATATCAATTTATAAGCAGGGTTCCACATAATTTCCAGGCCTGAGACCTGAAAAGCAAAGATAGTGAAGAGAGAAGGGGGAGAGAGGGGGAGCTAATTACCCAGTCGCAGGATCCTCCTCTGATTTCCATCGATATCACATCTTTTGCTTTCACAATCTCTCTCCACGGTTTATCTCACATTTCTCTGTCCATCTGCTTTTATCAATTCCATCATGACATCATATTCCATTTAATTTACTTTCCCAAGGACACTAGGTGTCACTGTTGTAATCGCCTTTTATCAATTCCATCCCTCGTTCATTGTCACTCTCAGATTTTCTCCAATGTACTTTCAGTTTAATAACAATCTACGACTTGCTTTTCCAACGCAACAACACAGTCTCTAAATCTGGCGAACTTCCAGGGCAGGTAGCCCTATCTGTTCCAATGTAAATCATCTCCTTTCCAAAGTACACAATTCATTATCCAAAGGAAATCTTAAAGTTGTCTTGTGCTTGAAAACAAACTTTGAAGCATTTAATTCACACTAAAAATCATGTCTAGGGTTGTTCTCATAAAATATATTTCGCTGTGAGAATCATGGCCTTCCTTTTAAATCAGTTATTAAACAGAAATAGTTCCAAAATGTCATTTTTCATTTCCAAAAGGTTGCTGTAAAATACCCTTACACAGTTCCAGGCCAAATGTCATTCATCATTTTTTTTAAAAGACCTTCTTTTTCCCTTCAGCTTCAAACACTGTCTGTCCTTCTTATCCCTGGAACATTCAGTCCTCAAGCCCTGGCGCAACGCCATAGAGTAAAATCCCACCTATTTACAAGTAAATATTCATTCTCCACATAGGCACAGAGTGAAGTAGGATTTTTACATAAATAAGCAAATATTCATTTTTCCAGAATCATTCATACCCACAGATGCTTGTTAGTGATTTAGAGAGAAGCCTCATTCACACACACGTTGGTGTATTAATTAAGAAATGCATATGCTTAGAGAAAGATTGTTCTAGCATTGATTGAGTTAAACTACACAGAGTCTCGCGAGACAGGTTATCTAGTCTTGACGAATCACCCACCATTTTTTGTGAATATCATAAAAAATGAAACATCAGCTTTTGAATGGCCCCAAAAGATCTTCATTATACTGGCATTCTTTCCTGCCACACATGCATTTCTCATGGTAAAATATCCATTACATCATTTTTCTTACAGTTTTAAAACACAGTTTTATATTCCTATGAATGTACTTCATTTTGTTCACATAAACATATAACATTTAATATAAGGCATTTCTTTCAAGCCCAGTATTTTAATATGCAGTCTCATTTCTTAGACTCTTTATGACCTCTCTTCCTGCCAACTTTCCTTCTTTATCTGTTATCAGCATTCTAGGTACACTCTACTCCAAGGAAGAGAGTTTCTTTCTTTCAAAACTAAATACAGTCCTTTGCCTTGGCTTAATCAGTCACATAAAGCAATTTCACACTTTTAACAATTCCACAGCACTTCCTTTGAACAAACATTTACTAGCTCATGCATACACACAGGATTTGATTTTATCTTTCCCTCTTATAGACCAGAAAGGCCTCACAACTCAAGGGCGTCCCCTTGCTTTCCGGAACTCCCACCACCCATTTCTCTATGGCTAGGGACACTTCAGTGCTTGCCCATAAATGGCGTGTGTGTGTTCTCGTCGGATTACTCGCTAGGTGCAACGGACTTCCGCCACCCCGACTTTTCTCTGCGCTTTCTACTGCCGGATTACTCACTAGGCGAAACGGAACTTCCGACGCCCGGACCTTTACTCTGTTGCCGGATTGTTCACTAGACACAGCTTCACCAAGCTGCACCCCGGTCTTCCTCTTCCTTGGCTTCACTGGCCGTATATTATAATTAGGTCCTCGGGTCAGTAAGCAGTGCCCTGGGGCGAATCAGGCAGCCGATCGTTTGGGTTGGGGCCCCCTCTCAGCCCTCCTGAGTCGTCCCAGTGCCTCACCTGCGAGCGAGGGCCGTCCCTGCCAACAGGATTGCGCCGCCAACGTTACAGACCCGTCTGGATTGCCTTTTCCATCCGCTGGGTCACCAAGATGTAGCGGATATCTGGAGTCCCAAAATTCCCAGGCAAATACTTCTAACTCTCAGGCGGCGACTTTCGTGCAGGCACAGGAACGAAGGACGCAACAATTGATACTGGTCCAAATGAAGCCAATTTATTGATACATCAGCTGACGGAGTCTGCCTAGCATAAGGCTGCCATGGCAGAGCCCCGAACAAGACCCAGCATTCAAGTTTTATACATTCAATGGCTGCAAACCCCTGGCCCTGCCCATCTTCATAACTTGCAATAGGCTGGCATTCATGAAACCACATTTCATTACCCAATTAAACAAAGCACTGTTCAGCATTACATTTCTATTTGCTAAGAGCTGTGTCGCAGCATTAATTCTTTAGTCCCATTGTTCTATGTTATTGCCTTATGAGCAAAGTGTTCTTGAATTGCAACATTTCTATGCCGTGCCTACTTACTCGTCTCTGGCTGCTAGCATGATTTCTGGCAAGCTATCTAGCTATACTAAGGCCAGTTCTTCTAAAACCTTTGCTGTGCATCACTCTCCTCTGACATCACTTCTGCTAAAAGCATCAATTCTGCTTTAAAACAGCTCTTCCTAATATTTCGGCGGGATCTCTGTTCTTGTAGTTTGAATGGGTCGCTCTGTGTCCCAGTCTGTGGGGCAGGAGAAAACAACCTTCCTTCCTTTATCTCTCTCTGTGACATCCTTTCGAATGTTGAAATTTGGCTAATGTATCACCTCTCAGACTTCTCTTCTCCAAGCCAAACAAGCCCAGCTCCCTAACCTCATCCTCACAACATTTGGTTTCCAAACTTTTGACCAACTGTCTTTTTCAGAGGGAACTGGAATGAGAAAAGAAAGGGGGAAGGAAACTTGACCAGCTAGGCCTCAACTGCCACATTGCGTTGCAGGCGCCTAGAGGTGCATCGAGATTACACCCAGCGTTCAAATCCACGAGTGGCTTCCAAAGCATCTTTGGACTCAAATTCTCGTGAGAGAACAATATTATTAAGGACTCCTTGGTCCGCTTCTGTACATTGTCAGGACCTTTGACGGCCTTTGATGATAACATGCTCAACAGCAGTACGTGTGAACAAGATCTTGGAGTCCTTATGGACCACAAATTAAACTTGAGCCAACAATGTGATGCGGTGGCAAAAAAAGGCCAACCAGGTTTTGGCCTTCATCAACAGGAGTCTCGTGTCAGGATCCAGGGAAGTCATGCCACCCCTCTATTCTGCCTTGGTCAGGCCACTTTACCTGGAATATTATGTCCAATTTTGGGTACCACAATTGGAGAGATATGAACAACCTGGAATGGTCCAGAGGATGATGACTAAAATGATCAAGGGCCTGGAGAACAAGCCCTATGAAGAGCGGCTTAAAGAGCTGGGCATGGTTAGCCTGAAGAAGAGAAGTCCGAGAGGAGACATGATAGCCAAGTATAAACATGTGAGGGGAAGTCATAGGGAGGAGGGAGCAAGCTTGATTTCTCCACACAGGAGAGAAGCCATACCAATGCCAGGAGTGTGGGAAATGTTTTGCTGACAATTCGGCCTTGGTGAGGCACAAAAGACTCCACACAGGAGAGAAGCCATACCAATGCCAGGAGTGTGGGAAATGTTTTGCTG
This sequence comes from Anolis apletophallus, assembly GCA_030556195.1. Lineage (NCBI taxonomy): Eukaryota > Metazoa > Chordata > Lepidosauria > Squamata > Anolidae > Anolis > Anolis apletophallus. The sequence continues at coordinate 7,218 of JARBWK010001757.1, read as the reverse complement.
ACAATTCGGCCTTGGTGAGGCACAAAAGACTCCACACAGGAGAGAAGCCACACCAATGCCAGGAGTGTGGGAAATCTTTTACTCAGAGTTCAGCCTTGGTGAGCCACAAAAGACTCCACACAGGAGAGAAGCCATACCAATGCCAGGAGTGTGGGAAATGTTTTGCTGTGAGTTCAGCCTTGGTGAGCCACAAAAGACTCCACACAGGAGAGAAGCCATACCAATGCCAGGAGTGTGGGAAATGTTTTGCTCGCAGTTCAATCTTGGTGAAGCACAAAAGACTCCACACAGGAGAGAAGCCATACCAATGCCAGGAGTGTGGGAAATCTTTTGCTGTGAGTTCAGCCTTGGTGAGCCACAAAAGACTCCACACAGGAGAGAAGCCATACCAATGCCAGGAGTGTGGGAAATGTTTTGCTCAAAGGTCACCCTTAGTGAGCCACAAAAGACTCCACACAGGAGAGAAGCCATACCAATGCCAGGAGTGTGGGAAATCTTTTGCTGTGAGTTCAGCCTTGGTGAGCCACAAAAGACTCCACACAGGAGAGAAGCCATACCAATGCCAGGAGTGTGGGAAATGTTTTGCTCAAAGTTCACCCTTAGTGAGCCACAAAAGACTCCACACAGGAGAGAAGCCATACCAATGCCAGGAGTGTGGGAAATGTTTTGCCCGCAGTTCACCCTTAGTGAGCCACAAAAGACTCCACACAGGAGAGAAGCCATACCAATGCCAGGAGTGTGGGAAATGTTTTGCTCAAAGTTCATATTTGGTGAAGCACAAAATAGAGCAGCCTACAGAGAACTGCATAGGCTGTACGAACGTGAGATCAAAGAGGCTAAGAAATCCTATAATGCCGCCCAGATTACAGCCGCCGGCTCCCGCACAGCCCAGATCTTTAAAGTGGTCCGAGCCTTCTGGGGTCTCCACAGAGTAATTCCAACAGCTCACGGTGACGGCAGAGGATCTCCAAGAGCACTTCATTGGGAAAATCACGGCACTTCGGCGCGACCTGCCGCCCATTCCAGAGGAAGGAAATGAGTGGACTCGACATCCAACCCAGACAAACGGGCTCTACTTCACCGAATTCAAACCCCTAACATCGGAAGAGGTGAAAAGCTGGTGGCCGGGGCAAGGGCTACGACCTGCCCCACGGACCCGTGTCCATCGCATTTAGTCAAGTCCTGCATAGATACCATACTGGACGCCCTGGTGGACCGGTGAACCTCTCATTGGACACAGGCTCCTTCCCCGAGTCCCTGAAGGAGGCTAGAGTTAGCCCTCTTCTGAAAAAGGCGAACCTCGACCCCAATGAACCGGCGAACTACCGCCCTGTCGCTAATCTGCCCTTTCTGGGGAAGCTATTGAGCGAGCAGTGGAAAACCAGCTGCGGGACTTCTTGGAACGATCCGGGGCCTAGACCCGTTTCAGTCAGGCTTCCGAGCGGGCCACGGCGTCGAATCCGTCCCTAGTAGCAATCACAGATGACATCCGCCGCCAGTTGGACGGAGGGGCTCGGCAGTCCTAGTCCTCCTTGACCTAACCGCGGCCTTCGACACCGTTGATCATGATTTGCTACTTCGCCGCTTGGCGGCCTCTGGGATCCAAGACAAGGCCCTGACCTGGCTAGGATCGTTTCTGCGGGGTCGCTCGCAGCGGGTCGAGTGGCAGGGCCAGGTCTCCAGGAAATGTGGGCTGGAGTGTGGGGTCCGCAGGGTGCCATCCTGTCCCCACCCTTTTAACATCTACGTCCAGCCCCTGGCCGGTATCGCTAGAAGCCACGGTTTCAACTGTTATCAATATGCCGATGACACGCAGCTGCTGCTGAAGCTCGACCCAGGGGTGCTGTCGGTACCCGAAAGCTTTAGCCGGGGACTGAAAGCGGTCACAAGCTGGCTCAGAGCACACAGGCTAAAGATCAACCCAGCGAAAACGGAGATCCTCTGGCCCGGCCGACCCGACCCCCCCCACCACCACTACCACCCCCTTGAGGGCGAGCCCTTGTCCGTAGCCCCGCGGTAAAGAGCTTAGGAGTACTCTTGGGCGAGAAACTGACGATGGAGGCTCAGATCCAGGCCGCTGCTAAGGGTGCCTTTTTTCACCTCCGTAGGCCCGACGGTTGGCCCCCTATCTACCACCAGAGGCGCTGAGGACGGTGATTCACGCCACTGTGGTCTCCCGTCTTGACTACTGCAACGCCTTGTATGTGGGCCTACCGTTGGCCACGACTGGAGGTTGAGACTCATCCAGAATGCAGCGGCCAGACTCATCTCCGGGGCATCGACCAGGAGCCATATTTCACCAATTTTAAAGATCTTCACTGGTTACCCATTGAGCTTAGAGCGATCTACAAACTCATGGTGATAACCTTCAAAGCTCGGCAAAAATGGGACCAGCCTACCTGGGCGATCAGCTGACAGACCAACGCTGCGAAAGACCCGCACGCGGCGTAAACGGCGTCCGGTTAGCTATCCCTGGGGTGAGAGGCCCGGCTGACAGAGACCCGTAGAAGAGCCTTCTCGGTGGCGGCCCCTACGATCTGGAACTCGCTCCCGCCTGCGCTCAGGGCCACACTGGCCCCGGCCAGATTTCTGGCTGGCCTGAAAACCTGGCTCTTCCGCCAGGCTTTGGGGACTGAACTGGATGGATGGCAGAGCCTTCTACGGCTCATATCTGCTGTTTTAACTGATGTATCTGTGTTTTTAAAGGATGTAAGTCGCCCGGAGCACCATTGGTGGAGGGCGACTCACAAGTAATAAAGTATTATTATTATTATTATAAAAGACTCCACACAAGAGAGAAGCCATACTAATGCCAAGAGTGTGGGAAAGAGGGGGCGGCCAGCAGGCATCCATTTTGTTAAGTGTGGGGAGAGAGGGGGAAAGGGAGGCTTGTTAACACAGCCAAGAGGGGGCTGAGCCAATAGGCAGCCTTGAGGTTATGTGTAGCCACGTTTTGTACCAGGGATGAAAGATAGGCTGTGAACAAAGATCATATGATATGGGAATGTGATAGAGTGCAAGATTACTGGAAAATGATTGAAGGAGAAATCAATAGAATGTTAGATTTACGTATAGTAATAGTTAATAGAAATTTATTACATGCATGGATAATAGGAGTGAAGAATATGCAAAAAGAAAAATCGATTGACAAATTAATAGCGTGTGCACAAATAGTTTTAGTGAGGGGTTGGCAGGATAAAACAAAAAGGACATTGACCAACTGGTATAACTATATAATTAATATGTTAAATGTGGAAATAACAAATTGTAAATGGAACCATATAGATAAAATTGAAAAGATAATAATAACAAAGAGGATGTGGGAACCAGTTAGAAATTATTTAGAAAATGTGTTAAGAGGTGGAGTAGAAAAATTAAGACTGGGACTGATATTTCAAATGTAACCTCTGTAGTTTGATGTGTAAATTGTATGTACAAGATGGAGAGGGTGGGAGAGGGGGGGAAACCAATAAAATTTATTTAAAAAATAATAATAAATAAATGTGTAGCCACCTGATTGGTTAATAGCCCTGGATGAAGAAAGTGGGTGGGGCTAAGATGAGGTAATGGGGGGGGGAGCCATTTGGGATTTGAAAAGGGATGAAGAAGGAAGTTTAGCATGTGTTATATAATAGCTACTTCAAGGAGGAACTATTAGTTTGAACAGACCCTGGAGTTTAGGCTGTTTGCATTGAAGGAACTGTTTAATAGAGTAGTAAATGTTTCTCAAGTTTTGACTGGAACCTGTAACTCAAGCACTGAACTACTTCTGAAACCATAACGCTTTGTACAAGTATTACCGAAACCATTAAGGTTTTTGTGCCTGTTCAGAATAAATAAATAAACATATTTCTTTGTTCATACCAAACAAAAGTCTCTGAATGCCTCTCATACAAACTACACATCTCAGGAGGGAGCTTGTGGAAGGGTTTTATATTTGGTGGCAGCGTGTGTTCAATTTTTAGAAGAAAATAAAGGGCACGCAATCCTCTTCGGTCGAGGGACACAATGTGGGATGTTCCTCACAGCTCTTAGGGTCCTGCCGTTGCAGTAAATACCTGATTTCAAATTGAACCCTTTTGGGAAGTTCTGCCTAAGATTTGGTGGAGTCCCCCTTCTTGTCGTTTCAATCCCTGAGGTGGGGTCCTGTTCTTGGAGCAGCAGAAAGCCGGCTCTTTGTGACAATCCTTCCGAGGGATAAATACGATTCTTATGCCACTTAAAAAAAACAAACACCATACCACACATACTTGATTATAAGTCGAGTGTTTCAGCCCTTTTTTAAGGGTGAAAATGCTCCCTTCAGCTTACACTCAGGTGGGGGTCCTGGCGGGAAGGGTCGGTCCAGGGCAAGAGGATTGAAGGCCGTTCCTCCACACCGCCACCTTCCTCCCGTGGTCGTACCAGGAGATATGTTCGGACAGGTCATCTGGGCAGGTGTGTTTGGTTCCCAGAGAGGCAGGAAGGAAGTGGGCCGAAGAGGGGCTGCTGGTTCGCAAAACACCTGGAGGAAGGGAGGGAGGGCCGGAGTGGGCCCAGGCCTGGACTCGCTGTGGATTGGGGCCTGCCACGAAATGCCTAGTGGTCATCATGTGGGTCTGAGGCCTGTGGATGAAGGTTGGGATAGAGAGAAGCCTTGGCTGACTGGAGGGACTAGGCCTGAGGCCCAGGCGTTGCCATAGCGACGCAGCTCTCCAGGCGGCAGCAGGAAAGGGGCGGGGCTAACGGCAGGCCCGGATTACCCTCTTCGCCGCCCGAGGCCAAAACGCCCTGTGCCCCCCCCCAGGGCATGGAAAGCCACGCCCCCAGGGTGTGGAAAGCCACGCCCCCAGGGCGCTGCTGCGCATGTGCGTCAGCAGCCCCGGCCGTGCGGCTTCCGTCCGCCGCCTCCTCCACCTTCTGCGACCGAAAGGAGGGCGCGAGGAGGAGGGCGGGACTTCCTTCCTCCTCCTCGCGCCTTCCTTTCGGTCGCGGGAGAAGGAGGTGGACGGAAGCCCTGCGAGCAGTGCCATGCAGCTTCCGTCCGCCGCCTCCTCCACCTCCTGTTACCGAAAGGAGGGTGCGAGGAGGGCGGGACTCCCTTCCTCCTCCTCGCGCCTTCCTTTCGGTTGCGGGAGGAGGAGGAGGCGGTGGGCGGAAGCCCCGCGCGGCACTGCTCACGGGGCTTCCGTCCACCTCCTCCTCCCGCGACCGAAAGGAGGGTGCAAGGAGGAGGAAGTCCTGCCCTCCTCCTCACCGCCTGGGCCGCCCCCTTGCAAAGGAAGGAGGCAGCCAGGAGGAGGAAGAGGAAGGGAAGCCCGCTGGCGGGCATGCATGCGCACGCATGCATGTCCACCGGCGGAGCGGAGCTTCCCTTCCTCCTCCTCGCCTCCTCCTTCCTTTGCAAGGGCGGCCCAGGTGAGGGAGGGCGCCCTCCTCCCGCCCCCGCAGCGCTCTCCCCCGCCCTCTCCTGAGGTATGATGACTCTCGGGAGAGGGCGGAGGGAAAGAGTTGCGAGGGGGCGTTTTTGTTTTTTTAAATTATGTTTTTGGGGGGCCGAATCTGCCGCCCCCAAAACCTGCCGCCCGAGGCCATGGCCTAGTCTGGCCTTATGGGTAATCCGGGCCTGGCTAACGGCCAGTCTGGGAAGGTTCCTGCCAAGGGTCAGCTCAGAGGAGAGACTCCTGGCGAGGTGGGAGCAGCACCGGGGTCCTGGTCACTGGTCATCTTGGGCTTTGCCTTCCTCAGGAATAATAGCATTTAACTCTGAGGACACACTATTGACACGGCCAATGTTGAATATTAGTAGGGTTGGGGGGGGGGGGCTTTTTGAATTCCGGGAGTTGTAGTTCACCAACACCAAAAGGAATAGAAGGACAGGCAGAGAGATCTTCAGCCTTATCTACCAAAAGGGTTCCTATGTGTTTTCTGATGATATTTGGCAACCCCTCTGAAATTCCCATGCCCAGGTTGAGAAACACTGATCTAGGACCTTAACATCTTCTGGGGAGGCCCTGCTCTCAGTCCCGCCTTCTTCACAGATTCGGATGGCAGGAGCGAGGGACAGGGCCTTCTCAGCGGTGGCCCCTTGGCTATGGAACGCCCTCCCTAGGGATATCAGATCGGCCCCCACCCTCCTAACATCCCAAAAAAAGTTAAAGCCTGGCTTCTTGAGCAAGCTTTCCCAAATGCAGCGTAGCAGACAAACTCTGACCTTCGGAATGACTGGACAGTGCGATTGGGTAACGATTTTAGTAATGAGACGCTGAGGATTTATAGTTTTATCGGTTTTATTTTATTATATCTAACTAGCTGATCCCGGCATGCGTTGCTGTGCCCTATTTAGGAGATGTGAGGAAGTGTGGGTATGTATCTTTCCTTCCCCCCCTCTCTCTGTGTCTTAGGCCTCCCCCTCTGTCTCTCTCAGTCCCTCTTTTCTCTCGCTTCCCCGTCTCTCTCTCTCACTCTCCCCTCTCTCCCCCCCATCTCTCTCTCTCTCTCTGATTCCCCCTTATCTTTCCTCCCCCCCTCTCTCTGTCTGTCTTAGGCCCTCTCTCTCGCCCTGTCTCCCGCCCTGGTGGGAGGCAGGGCCAGAGATCGGCGATCCGCCCTCCACTGCCGCCTCCCGTGGATCCAGGCGGCGCGCTCAAAGAAGGTAAGGCCGGGAGCTTACCTTATTTGAGGCTCGGGTCGCTGGATGGGGGGGCGGCGGAGGGCGGATCGCCGATCCTCCCCCTGCCTCCCCCTGGCGCGCATGGGGAGGCAGGTGCGGAGATCGGCGATCCGCCTCCGCAGCCGCCTCCGCGGATCCAGCGGCAGCGCCTGAAAGAAGGTAAGCTTACCGGGAGCTTACCTTCTTTCAGGCTCGGTCGCTGGAGGGCGTCTTGCGTGACTCCCGGCTCCATGCGGCGCCTGGAAGGTAAGTGAACTACACCTCCCAGAAGGCCCGCGCCGGTCGCTGGGAAACGGGCCGCGCGAGCCTTCTGGGAGGTGTAGTTCACTTACCTTCCAGGCGCCGCATGGAGCCGGGTCGCGCAGACGCCTTTCCGCTGCGTTCTCGCCTCTCTCGGCGGCTGCCTTCCTGTTTGGAACCCGGTCGCGGCGCCGTCTCTGGCCTTCTGCCCCTCTCCTCGCCAAGGATGCGGCGGAGAAGGCGGCCAAGGCGGCAGCCGGGTGTCCTGTGTTGAGGAGCGGCGTGGAAGCGGTGGAGGAGGTGGGTAAGGAGTCGGCGGCGCGGGT
>JARBWK010001756.1:0-17498 GCA_030556195.1 Anolis apletophallus | reverse complement strand
TTGGCAGCCCCGAGGATGCTGGGAAATGTAGGGTTTTTACCTCGTTGTTTTGGGGCCTTTTAGGTTTGGGGGATTTCTTTGCTAAAAAGCGTACCTTGCTTGAGGCCTATTTCTGTTGGCAAGTTTTTGTGTTTCTGCGTTGTAAAGTTTCTCTGTTTGAGGTAGTCTTCACATGACGCTGTTCCTTTTATATATAGATATACGCTATCCGTACTGATGGAAGCTTGTTCAACTTAAGCCGTCTGAGGGCTCACACTAAGACTCTAAACTATCTAGTTCATGAGCTGCTTTTTGCAGACGATGCTGCTCTTGTTGCCCATACAGAAGCAGCTCTGCAGCGCCTCACATCCTGCTTTGCAACAGTTGCAGAGCTGTTTGGGCTGGAAGTCAGCCTGAAGAAAACGGAAGTCCTCTACCAGCCCGCACCACAGGAAGAACACCATCATCCTCACGTCAGCATAGGTACATCTGTTCTTAAGTCCGTTCAGCAGTTCACCTCTCTGGGAATCATTATCTCTTCAGACACCAAGATTGAGAAAGAGATCGATCACAGATTAGCAAAGGCATAGAGTGCATTCAGTCTGGAGCAACAAGCACCAAAATCAGTGTGTACAGAGCTATCATACTGTCTATTCTCCTCTATGGGTCTGAAACATGGGTCCCCTATCGCCAACAGCTACGACTCCTCGAACGCTTTCATCAGCGCTGTCTTTGCACAATCCTAAATATACACTGGACCGACTATGTGACGAATGTTGCTGTCCTTGAGCAAGCAGGGGTCACCAGCATTGAGGCCACGCTATTGAGAACACGGCTGCGCTGGGCAGGGCACGTCTCTAGGATGGGGGACCACCGCCTCCCAAAGATACTACTCTACGGTGAACTCTCCATGGGTCAGTGCAAGAGAGGCGCCCCTAAAATGAGATATAAGGACACCCTGAAACAACATCTCAGGCTCGGCCAGATTGATCACCAACAATGGTCCACCCTGGCCTCACATCGGGAGGCATGGAGACGCACTATCCACAATGCTGCGGCCTCTTTCGAGAAGACACGCCGAACAGGTCTCGAAGAGAAATGACAACACAGAAAGAACCGCAACCTGGAAACAACATCACCCAAGGAGACTTTCTGCTGTGCTTTCTGCAACCGGACTTGCCAATCTGAGATAGGCCTTCTTAGTCATCAACGCCTTGTAGAAAGTGTGGATGAGTCCTTCCTGAATCTGAATGTGTGTATATATATACAATACTCTGTGTGTGTGTGTGTGTGTGTGTGTATATATATATGTCAGTGCATGGATCAGTCATTCCCTTGGATGGAGTTTGGAAAATCCCCTCCACTATTAATAGCCAAGAATATTACCCAGATTAGTCATCCACTCCAGCCAAAATAGAACTTGCTAAATCAATGAAACCTTTTATAAATGGTGATTCACCACGTACCTTTGATTTACCACGTTATTAATTCAGTGGGTTCCTTCCGAAGGCAGAGTTAACAGATGGATCCAGTTGGATGCTGGAAAGTTATTGATTGTTTATGCTATTATTAGTATTTTATCTCCTGGATCTATTATAGTGCAGGCTAGGAACTGGATTCAAGCCTACAATATTATTTATTCTATACTAGCCATCTCCTGCCACACGTTGCTGTGGACCAGTCTGTGTATATGTGTTTTGTGTGTGTGTGTGTATACTTGTGTATAGGTGTGTTTGCATGTGTGTGTGTATATGTATATGTATGTACACAGACTTATACACAGACTTGCTATGGCCCAGTCTGTATATACACAGACTTGCTATGGCCCAGTCTGTGTATATGTGTTTTGTGTGTGTATACTTGTGTATAGGTGTGTTTGCATGTTTGTGTGTATATGTATATGTATGTACACAGACTTATACACAGACTTGCTATGGCCCAGTTCTGTATATACACAGACTTGCTATGGCCCAGTCTGTGTATATGTGTTTTGTGTGTGTACTTGTGTATAGGTGTGTTTGCATGTGTGTGTGTGTATATGTATATGTATGTACACAGACTTATACACAGACTTGCTATGGCCCAGTCTGTATATACACAGACTTGCTATGGCCCAGTCTGTGTATATGTGTTTTGTGTGTGTGTGTGTGTATACTTGTGTATAGGTGTGTTTGCATGTGTGTGTGTATATGTATATGTATGTACACAGACTTATACACAGACTTGCTATGGCCCAGTCTGTATATACACAGACTTGCTATGGCCCAGTCTGTGTATATGTGTTTTCTGTGTGTGTTTGTATACTTGTGTATAGGTGTGTTTGCATGTGTGTGTGTATATGTATATGTATGTACACAGACTTATACACAGACTTGCTATGGCCCAGTCTGTATATACACAGACTTGCTATGGCCCAGTCTGTGTATATGTGTTTTGTGTGTGTGTGTGTATACTTGTGTATAGGTGTGTTTGCATGTGTGTGTGTATATGTATATGTATATATATGAGAGGTAGTTTTGTGATTGCGTTGTAGTTTTTGTTTTTAATAGTTTTGTGCGTTGTAATGGTTTTTGTGTTGCCTTCGGGTCCACAGGATATACCGCACATATATCCACCTCCAGCATGGTATATGATCTGTATACCTTCAATTTTAGCACTTACGCTGTAGAAATTGGGCAATATGGTTACTGTATTCTTATTATTTCAGAATCAAATTATCCTGTGACGCATAGCTCATTGCTTTTCATTTTGCCGCTTGAAAAAACCCACTTCAGGGCGAAACGGATCGGGCCCTGCAGTTCTACCGTTGCGGCACGCCCTGCGTCTTCTGGCTTTCCATCCCAGGACTTTTCACACCGCTGTGGCTTATACCGGGAACCGGACTGTGTTTTGGATTTGTTCCACCACAAATTTGGATTTATCGGATTATTTTGGAACTCTTATCATCCCTACAGAGACTTAACTTTCAACCTGTCCGGATTTACCATTCCTACAATCTCTTCCCGAGGCACTGTCATCCCAGCAGCATTGTGTCTTTTGGTTATGATGATATTATTGCTTGTATGAAACTATTTGGTGTTGTGAAATGTATCATATATTGTGTTTTGGCTTGAAGTGCCTTAGCAACTGAAGATTATCTATGTATATAATAAAAGTCAGTGTTTGCGGTGTTGCGGTGGGAGGAATATGTGCCAGCGTTTCGATTGGCTGCCACTATGAGATTATTTGCATACATGACTCTGATTGGCCAGCCTCAGAACTCCAACATTCTACGGCCCGACAGAGGGGATTGGTTGCAACTGAAATGGTATTTGCACAAAGGACTCCGATTGGCCAACCACATTCCAACACTCTAAAGTGACTCAGAGGAAAAAGGAAAGGCCTCCGGCAGTCAGCCACTGCGGCCCACAGCAATGACGAATCAGGAACACACTTGGCAAACAGGGGCCCAATGGCCCACTTCACAACCTGGTGTGGTTTAGGGCAGCATGGGCCATGAATGATGGGATTTGCAGTACCTTCACGTCATTCGCTTCCCAAACAACACTGTAGCCCCTACAAATCAGAGACCAGGCCCAAACTTGGCACACACAGTATCCATGACCCACTCTACATCCTGGTGCAGTTTTGAGTGGGACGGACTACGGATGATGGGAATTGCAGTACCTTCACTCACTTTCCGAGACCTCTGGCACCCTCATCCAATGACTGCTCAAGACCACACTTGGCACACAGAGTCTCCCCATGGCCCACTCTACATCCTGGTGCAGTTTGGAGAATGGGGACCATGGATGATGGGACTTCCAGTACCTTCCCTCACTTCCAGAGATCACTGCAACCCTCATCCAGAGAATGATCAAGACCAAATGTGACACACACAGCCCCCATGACCCACTCTACATCCTGGTGCTGTTTGGAGGGGGATGGACCATGGCCAATGGGACTCGCAGTACCTTCACTAAGTTCCTGAGACCACTGCAAGCCACGTAAACATCTAATAGGAACCAACCTTTGCACACAATGCCTTCCTCAAATAACCCAGCCACCGCCGAGTCCTCAGCTAGTATATAATATTGTATATTCTGCATACTCCTTGTCCCACGTTGTGGTTGTTAGGACAGGACAGTTGGCAGCAGGAGACGAGGCCGGGCCAGCAGTGAGGAAGGAAGGGGGTACTCTATGTGAATCCCCGGTGGCTGCTGCTCTCCCCACACAAACCCCGGGCCTGGTCCGGCTTACTTACCCGAGCCAACAGCGCCGCCATCTTGGCGCCTTCCCTGGCCGCTCTAGCCCTCCCTCTTGAGCATAAAGAGAGGCGAGGGCAGAAGGGGAGCAGAAGGGGGAGGGTGAATTGGTTGCGCGCGCCGGGAGTGACGGACCAGAAGAGGTGGGCCTTCCTGGAAGGAAGGGAGGGCGGCAGGAGGCGCTCGCGGAGAGAGGGAGCCAGAATGAGGTTCGTGCACACGGCCGCTTGCGTCTCGGGCCTGCTGGGCCTTGCGTAACAGTTGCCGCCGCCGCAGAGGAGGAGGGGGCCACGCGGGAGGGGATGAGGTGCCGGGTCCACGGAGGTGGTGGTGGGAGGTTTCCTGGAGGCGCGGGGGGAAGGAGCCCATGTGAAACAGAACCTCAGTTATGTTTAATGAAGTCTCCCTTATTTTTTGCGAAAAATCCCGTATATTTTTAGGTCAATGTCTGTTATATCTTATATCAGGGCTGTCCAACTTCTACCGGCCCAGGGGCCTGAATTCCGGTCACTGATGGCCTGGGGGGCCGTAGGGTCTGCCCCTGCCCCCGGCTCTGCCCCTTCCCCGGCTCCGCCCCTCCCCCCCCGGCTCCGCCCTCTCCCCGGCGCCCTCTCCCCTCTCCTTATTTTAATTTAATATTAAATATTTATTTATTTATTTATTTATTTATCGGTTTTATATTCCGCTCCTCCCAGCAGGCTCGGGGCGGATCACAGCAGTAAAAACGTACAATAAAACATACCATAAAAACAATAAAACACAATACATAGCCCAGATGTTACAAGGCTATGATGCCTTAATTCAGACGAGACGAGTCAGTTGAGTTTGGGTTGAGTTTACCCAAATGCAAGCTTGAAGAGGGCCATCTTACATTCTCTTCGGAATGGGAGGAGTTCTGAGACCATTCGGACATGGTCAGGGAGCGAATTCCAGAGTACTGGAGCCGCCGCAGAGAAAGCTCTCTGTCTTGTACTGGACAAGTGACAGGCGCGGGACGATGGTATCACCAATAAATTCTGCTCTTCCGAGCGCAGTGATCTCGGGGGAACATACGGGGTAGGCGGTCCCTCAGGTACACAGGCCCTAGACCGTGCAAGGCCTTAAAGGTTAAAACCAATACCTTGAAGACAATCCGGTACTCAATGGGAAGCCAGTGCAGTTGCGAAGGATGGGAGTGATGTGCTCCCTCACTGGTGCTCCCACCAGCAAGCGAGCCGCGACATTCTGCACCAGCTTGAGTTTCCGGATTGTCACCAAGGGGAGGCCGACGTAGAGGCGTTACAGTAATCCAGCCTCGAGATGACCGTCGCTGATCACCGTGGCCAGATCGTCCCTGGACAGGTAAGGGGCCAGTCGCCTGGCCTGACGTGGGTGGAAGAACGACGTCCTGCTGACCACGGAGACCTGGGCCTCCATGGTAAGCAGGAGTCCAACTTGACACCCAAGCTCCTAACCAAGGGTGGGCTAAGTGGCTCGCCATCCAGGGTAGGCAAATCGCACTCATCCAGCCCAGATTGACCAGGCCACAAGATCTCCGTCTTCGACGGGTTCACCTTCAGCCCGGCTGGCCCGCAGCCATCCAGTCACGGCTTCCAGGCATAGATGGAAACAATCGGTGCGGTATCCGGCCTGCCGTCCATTCTCAGCAGAAGCTGGGTGTCATCCGCGTACTGATAACACTCCAGACCAAAGTCGCGAGCCAGCTGGGCCAGGGGGCGCATGTAGATGTTGAATTAAATATATTTAATTCCATCCTCCCCTCCCCCCTTATTTTAATGTATCCCATCTCCCCTTATTTCATCTTTAAATATATTTAATTTTATATTGAATGCATGAGGGGAGATGGGGGGAGGGAATGAGGAGCCCCCTGAGGAGCCCCCTGCTTCGGCCTACCTTTTCCAAACGCGCAGGATCAGGAGTACCCGGATGACGAGAGGCGATGACCGACTGAGTCGAAGAAGGTCCTAATCGCGTCTGTGGCCCTCAGCGATCCAGTAGTAGAGTAGCCGAAGAGTATCGCAGGAATCGCAATCCACACGGGGATTTCGCTGTCAACGCCGGCGTGATCTTGCGTTGACAGCGGAATCCGTGTGCATTGCGTGTTCTCGCGATACTTGCTCGAACCCGAAGTAGGTATTTTTAAAATTTTTATTATTTATTCTATTTTTCAATTTTTTTATTAAAAAGCTTAGGGGGCCGGAGGGAAGGGGCTGGGGGCCGTACACGCCCCCCGGGCCGCCAGTTGGACAGCCCTGTCTTATATCAAAAAGTGGCAACCTTAATTCCACACCAGTGGAGAGAGTCGGAAACACTGGGATGCCTGTAACGGAGGGAAAAAAACCCCTTGAATTACGAAATTCCAAACCACCAAATTCAAAATTTCCGGGGGGGAAATTTCAAGCGATAGAACAGGAAATACTAGACAACATGCAGTATAATAGAACCAGCTCTCGATATTTCAGACTTTATTCCTTCCAAAGGCATGCAGGTAACACAACTCCGGAATTGTGCAGCAATGCAAAGAACAGGGATTGGATTTACTGGGATGCATCGTAAGAAAATACCAATTGCCATTGGATGTTAGAAAATCTACAAGCCTCCATTGCAGGCGTGGGCCAACTTGGGCCTTGCAGGTGTTTTGGACTCCAACTCCCAGAATTCCTAGCAGCCTCAGGGAGAAAAGGAAGGGGCCTGAGGCTGCTAGGAATTCTGGGAGTTGGAGTCCAAAACACCTGCAAGGCCCAAGTTGGTCCACACCTGCTCTATAACTATCATTATTTCAATAATTTCTATACAGTCCTTTCTACTTATTGCTTGTTTTCGTGATCGGGGATGCTTGCTCCTTCGTATCCCATTAATCCCATCCGATTGCCGGTTTGCAAAAGTTGACATTTGCCCAGAACTGTTAGCAATAAATGCGCTTTTCCCATGCGCAGAGGACGTCTTCTGGCAACCGGCTGCCTTCTTGCAAAGTGAAAACGAAAGGGGAAGCCGCTCTCCGCCCTAAACATAATGGCTTCGTCTAATGAAACTTGCAAAAATAGTTTTGGAAAAATCGCCGCATCCGTCATTCGAGCCAAGCCGACTTCGGAAAGGAAGGAAAGAAAGGAAGGAAGGAAGGAGGGAAGGAAAGAAGGAAGGACACCCCACTTCAAACTCATAGGCCTCTCGGGGAAAAAAAGCATGCAAATAGAGGCAGGGTTAGTACAGAAGTCAAAAAAATAAGGTTATTATAAATATCAGTGGCGAGAGATTTCTAATAGCTGTTTTTTAAAAAAAAAATTGGAAAATACAATATATAAGAAGACAAGGGTGGCTTTTCTGCTTGAGAGGCGAGGGCGGAAGAAGAAGTCGAACAAAGAGGGAGGAAAAAAGGAAAGGAAGAGGGAAGGAAGAAGGAAAGAAGAGTGGGAGGGAGAGAAGGAAGGAAGGAAGGAAGGAGCGAGGGAGGGAGGGAGGGAGGGAGGGAGGAAGGAAGGAAGGGAGGAAGAAGAAAGAGGAAAGGGGAGCGAGGGAAGGAAGGAATGAGGGAAAGAAAGAAGGAAGGGATGGAGGGAGGGAAGAAGGAAGGAAGGAAATAAGAAAGAAAAGAAAGAAAGAAAAGAAGGAAGGAATGAAGGGAAAGAGGGAAGGAATGAAGGAGGGAAGGTAGAAGGAAAGAAGAGTGGGTGGGAGGGGGGAAGAAGGGAAGGAAGGAGAAAGAGGAAAGGAGAGTGGGGAAGGAAGGAAGGAATGAAGGAAAGAAAGAAGGAAGGGATGGAGGGAGGGAAGAAGGAAGGAAGGAAATAAGAAAGAAAGGAGAAAAGAAGGAAGAAAAGGAAGGAATGAAGGGATGGAGGGAAGGTAGAAGGAAAAAAGGAAGGAAAAAGAGCAACAGAGGGAAGGAGGGAAGGAAGAAGGAAGGAAGGTGGAAAGAGAGGAGGGAGGGAGGGAAGGAAGGAAAGAGGAAAGGGGAAGGAAAGACAAAAAGGAAGGGAGGGAGGATGGGAGGAGAAAAGAAGAGAGGGAAGGGAATGAAGGAAGGAAGAAGGGGAGGAAGGAAGGTAGAAAGAAGGGGGGAAAGGAAGGAAGGAAAAAGAGCGAGAGAGGGAAGGAGGAAAGAAAGAAGGAAGGAAAGGAGGAAAGAGAAGGAAGGGAGGGAAGGAAAGACAAAAAGGAAGGAAGGAAGGATGAAAGGGTGGAAGTGAAGGTTGGAAGGAAGGAAAGGAAGGGAGGAAGGAAAAACGAAGGAAGGGAGGAAGGGAAGGAAGGAAAGAAGGAAGGAAGGATGAAAGGGTGGAAGTGAAGGTTGGAAGGAAGAAAAAGAAGGGGGAAAGAAAAATGAAGGAAGGGAGGAAGGGAAGGAAGGAAGGAAGGAAAAAAATGAAGGAAGGAAGGAAATATAGGATTCTTTAAGCGCAGAAATTGAAACTATTCCAAATTGGGTTCGGTGATGGCAAAAACGGCGGGATCGGACTCTCATGCTGGCCTTTAAGAGTACATGGTGAGCTGCAACCACTGCAATGAAAAGGTAACAGCATTTTGGTTATTTTAAGTTTCACGTGTTTTAAATTAACTTGCATGTTTAATTCTATTCGGATATTTACATGTTGCGAGTTTTAAATTGTATTATTTTTTTTATTGATGTTGTGAGTCACATTATTATTATTATTATTACTACACACTTTCAAACCAAGAACAGGAAAATTATTATAATATTATTTAGATAAGACTTCCTTCTTACCTCCCTTAAAGTCACACGGATTTGTCCGCTGCCATCTCTGTCCAAGGATTTGAAGGCACCTGAAAAAAGGGAACATATATATTCCATGGATTCATTAGGCAGCTAAAACAAGCACTTTTGAGTCAATTAAATATGCCAAAGCAGTGGATAAAAATAACAACATAAAAATCTATCTATCTATCTATGTATATAATAAAAGTCAGCATTTGCGGCGGTGGGGAGGACGGGAGGTGCGGAGGAATATGTGCCAGCATTTCAATTGGTTGCCACTGTGGGATTATTTGCATAAAGGACACTGATTTGCCAACCTCAGAACTCCGACACTCTAAGACACCACATTACTTGCATAAAGGACTCAGACTGGCCAGCCTCAGAACTCCAACAATCTATGGCACCAGACCGAGGGCATTGGTTGCCAATGGGGGACTATTTGCATAAAAGACTCTGATTGGCCATCAAAACAGAATGCAACTGAATGCTTGAGTTAGCCAAACGACCGGGTTTTTTTTCCGTTGCAAATAGAATGTTCAATTTCTGGGAGGTGCGGAGGTGCCAAGGAATATGTGACAGCGCTTCGATAGGTTGCCACTATGTGATTATTTGCATAAAGAACTCTGATTGGCCAGCCTCAGATCTCCAACATTCTACGGCCCCAGACAGAGGGGACGGGTTGCCACTAAAATGGTATTTGCATAAAGGACTCAGATTGGCCATCCACATTCCAACATTCAATGGTGACGCAGAGAGAAAAGGAAAGGCCTCAGGCAGTCAGACACTGCGGCCCACAGCAATGACGGATAAGGACCAAACTTGGCACATAGGGGCCCAATGGCCCGCTTCACAACGCGACCCTCACCCAATGACCAATACAGGCCAAAATTAGCACACAGAGCCCACTTGACCCACTCTACACCCTTGTGCTGTTTCAAGGAGGATGGACCACAGATGATGGGACTTGAAATACCTTCACTCACTTCAAGAGACCACTGCAACCCTCATCCAGAGAATGATCAAGACCAAATGTGACACACAGAGCCCCCATGACCCACTCTACATCCTGGTGCTGTTTGGAGGGGGATGGACCATGGCCAATGGGACTTGCAGTACCTTCACTAAGTTCCCGAGACCACTGCAAGCCACATAAACATCTAATAGGAACCAACCTTGGCACACAATGCCTTCCTCAAATAACCCGGGCACCACCGGGTACCCAAGCTAGTAACTGTATAAACATTATTCTTCCTCGGCATTACTTCGCGAACAAAGATTCTTAGGAAGGACTCATCCCACGCTTTCTACAAGCGCGTTGATGACGAACAAGGCCAATCCGAGATAGGCAAGTCCGGTTGCAGAAAGCACAGCAGAAAGTCTCCTTGGGTGATGTTGTTTCCAAGTTGCGGTTCTTTCTACGTTGTCGTTTCTCTTTGAGACCCATTTGGCGTGTCTTCTCGAAAGAGGCCGCAGCATTGTGGATAGTGCATCTCCATGCCTCCTGATGTGGCCAGGGTGGACCATTGCTGGTGATCAATCCGGCCAAGCCTGAGGTGTTGTTTCAAGGAGTCCTTATATCTCTTTTGGGGGGAGCCTCTCTTGCGCTTCACCGTAGAGTAGTATCTTTGGGAGGCAGTGGTCCTCTATCCTAGAGACGTGCCCTGCCCAGCGCAGCTGTGTTCTCAATAGCGTGGCCTCAACGCTGGTGATCCCTGCTTGCTCAAGGACAGCAACATTCGTCACATAGTCGGTCCAGTGTATATTTAGGATTGCGCAAAGACAGCGCTGATTAAAGCATTCAAGGAGTCGTAGGTTTTGGCAAGAGGTGACCCATGTTTCAGACCCATCGAGGAGAATAGACAGTACGATAGCTCTGTACACACTGATTTTGGTGCTTTGCCTCAGGTGCTTGTTGCTCCCAACTCTTCTGTGAGACCTTCCGAATGCACTCCACGCCTTTGCTAATCTGTGATCGATCTCTTTATCAATCTTGGCGCCTGAAGAGATAATGCTTCCCAGGGAGGTGAACTGCTGAACGGACTTAAGTACAGATGTGCCTATGCTGACGTGTGGATGATGGTGTTCTTCCTGTGGTGCAGGCTAGTAGAGGACTTCCGTTTACTTCAGGCTGACTTCCAGCTCAAACAGCTCTGCAGCTGTTGCAAAGCAGGATGTGAGGTGCTGCAGGGCTGCTTCTGAATGGGCGACAAGGGCAGCATCGTCGGCAAAAAGCAGCTCATGGACTAGATAGTTTAGAGTCTTAGTGCGAGCCCTCAGGCGGCTTAAGTTGAACAAGCTGCCATCAGTACGATAGCGTATATATATGCCGTCTTCTTCTTCGAGGCCTGCCGTAGCCCTTTGGAGCATCATGCTGAAGAAGATGGTAAATAGGGTTGGTGCAAGAACACAACCTTGTTTCACTCCATTGGTTATGAGAAAGGGCTCCGAGAGAGCATCGCCGTATCTGACTTGACCGCGCTGGGACTCATGTAAAAGGATAATCATTTTGAGGAACTTGGGGGGGGACACATCCTAGACCAGGGCTGCTCAGGAAGTCGATCGCGATCGAAAAGTCGATCGCAAAACCATTTGAGGTCGATCTTCTGCTCCCGCTGGCGCGCACGCGCTCCCACCACTGCGCTCGCTCTCCCGGCACCGCCTTCCTCCGCCCGCACGGCTTTGGAGAGCGCTTTGAGCGTTGGCGCATGTGCGCTGGGCGGAAACGGAAGCGAGAGACCTTCAGCTTGGCCAAGGAAGAGAGGCGGACGGAGGCAGAGCGCGGAGACCTTGAGGTACGGGCTGGGAAGGGCAGGGCGGCGACTGAGGAGGCCGAAGCGGCCCGAGGGGGAAGAAGCAGGAGTTTGGGAGTCAGCCTCGACGGGGGAAAAGAGCCAGGCCCGGCCCGGCCCCTGAGGGCTAGGCCTCCTGAGGGGTGTCGTGATTGACAGCCGGCCAAGAAGGAAGAAGCCGCACGGGCGGAGGAAGGCGGTGGCGGGAGAGCGCGTGGGCCTTCCGGAGGCCCTGCCTCTCTCACCGCAGCTTCCAGACGAGAGGCAGGGCGGAGGCCCCGCGCGCTCGCCCGCCGCCGCCTTCCTCCGTCCAAGCGGCTGCCATGCTGCAGATACAAAACCCACCGGGAGTAGCCATTAAAAACACATAACATTTCTGAACACAATTATGGATTCTCAATTTGCATCCCTCTAGAACAGTGTTTCTCAACCTGGGGGTCGGGACCCCTGAGGGGGTCGCGAGGGGGTGTCAGAGGGGTCGCCAAAGACCATCAGAAAGCATAGTATTTTCTGTTGGTCATAGGAGTTCTGTGTGGTAAGTTTGGCCCAATTCTGTCGTTGGTGGGATTCAGAATGCTCTTTGATTGTAGATGAACTATAAATCCCAGCAACTATAACTCCCAAATGTCAAGGTCTATTGTTTCCAAACTCCACCAATGTTCACATTTGGGCATATTGGGTATCCGTGCCAAGTTTGGTCCAGATCCATAATTGCTTGAGTCCACAGTGCTCCTTGTATGTAGGTGAACTACAGCTCCAAAACTCAAGGTCAATGTTCACCAAACCCTTCCAGTATTTTCTGTTGGTCGTGGGAGTTCTGTGTGCCAAGTTTGGTACAATTCCATCGTTGGTGGAGTTCAGAAGGCTCTTTGATTATAGGTGAACTATAAATCCCAGCAACTTCAAGTCCCAAATGACAAAAATCAATCCCGCTCAACCCACTATTAAAATTAGGAAGTATCAGGTATTTGTGCCAAATTTGGTGCAGATATTGACGTTACGATTCATAACACTAGCAAAATTACAGTTATGGAGTAGCAACAAAAATAATTTTATGGTTGGGGGTCACCACAACATGAGGAACTGTATTAAGGGGTCATGGCATTGGGAAGGTTGAGAAACACTGCTCTAGAATAAACGATGGCCGGCTACTTACGAAACATGGCGTCCAGGCGGACCAGGCAGCTGATGAAGTTGTCAAAGTCCATGTTCCCGTTCTCGTCCGAATACCTGCGCACCATCATGCTGTAGAGCTGCTCGTTGAGCCGAAACCCTGAAATAGATAAGAGAGGAAAGGAAGATAGGCATTTCCTGTTTTTAAAATAAAGATATATGCCATCATTGGGAGCAATGCGTTGAGTGAGAATGTACGTAGGAGCACGACTCCTCCACTTTGGCTCCTGGGTTGCAAAAATGCTGCCCCCTGTTGGCAGAAAAGATTGGCTGGGAGGAGCACCTATTTGGCAGAGAAAGCTACATAATTATAATAATTATGATTTATACAATTCTACCATGGGATTAATAATAATAATAATAACAACAATAACAGGCCGCCCTACTGGGATCTGATTCGCGGATACATCACACAGTCCTAGACACTGAGGAAGTGTCCGACGTGCGATCCAATACAACAACCAGCATAGTGACCTGTTTGCTATGTACTAATCGTGTTGTGTTTCAAATAATAACAATAATATTATTATTAATAATAATTTATTTATTATTTATTTAAAACTTTTGTATCCCGATCTTCTCACCTCCGTAGAGGGACTTAGACCGGCAATTTAGCTTTATACCATTCTACCATGGTATATGTAATAATAATAATAATAATAACAACAACAACAATAATAATTTAGCTTTATACCATTCTACCATGGTATATGTAATAATAATAATAATAACAACAATAATAATTTAGCTTTATACCAGGGCTGTCCAACTGGCGGCCCGGGGCCGTACACAGCCCCCAGCCTGTTGGACACGGCCCCTGCTATGCCCCGCCGCCATTTTTATTTTTTTTAAAATCTATTTTTTAAAAAAATGGCAGCCGAGGGGGGGGGGGGGCCAGGGAGGAGGAAGTGCGCTGGCTCCTCCTCCTTCGCCCTTCCTCCTTCCCCTCCCTGCACCGCGGCTCGCAATTGGAGCCGCGGCGCGTCCGGGGGGGAGGGGGGGCGGAGGAGGAAGGCAGCCAGCTGACTTCCTCCTCCTTCGCCCTCCTCCTTCCCCTCCCCGCACCGGCGCTCGGGATCGGGGCAAGGGCGCGCGCGCGGGGAAAGATGAGGGACGAAGGAGAAGGCAGTCAGCTGATTGCCTTCTCCTTCCTCCCTCTTTCCCCGCGCGCGCGGGGAAAGAGGGGGAAAGGAGAAGGCAGTCAGCTGATTGCCTTCTCCTGTCTCTCTTTTCCCCGTGCGCTGGGGATCCTGGGCGCCGCGCGCGTGGGGAAAGAGGGAGAAAGGAGAAGGCAGTCAGCTGATTGCCTTCTCCTTTCTCTCCCTCCTCCTCCTCCTTTTTCCGGCGGCCGCAGCGCACGGGACACCGGGCTGCGCCGGGAAGGGCAGGAGGGTGCGAGGAGGTGGGCCTCCTCCTCCTTCCCGGCGCCGCTGGTGTCCCATGCGCCGCGGCGCCAGAGAAAGAGGAGGAGGAGGGAGAATGACAGCTTAGGAGGGGCTGGGGCGGGCGGGGCTGGGGGAGGGGCCTGTGCGGGTCATCAGTGACCTCAAGTCCGGCCCTTGGCCGGTTAGAGTTGGACAGCACTGCTTTATACCAGTGCTGTCCAACTTCTACGGGGTCCAGGGCCAGATAAGAGGTCACTGATGACCTAGGGGGCCGCCGCTCGCCCGCCCCAGGCCCCCGCCCCCAGGCCCCGCCCCAACCCCAGGCCCCGCCCTCCTAAACGGCCGAAAAGGGCAGAAAGGCGGCGCCAAGAGCAGCGCGTCAGGCCTGGCGTGACGCGCTGCCCCTTGGCACCGCCTACTCCTCCCGGTGCCCCCTCCCTTCCTAGGCGCGGGGGGCGCGGAGGAGAGGCGGCGCCAAGAGCAGCGCGTCACGCCAGGCCTGTGACTCTCTGCTCTTGGCGCCGCCTACTCCTTTCGGCACCCCCTCCGCCCTAGGAAGGAGGGGGCACGAAAAAGCAGCAGAAGGGCACCAAGGGGCAGCGCGTCACGCCAGGCCTGTGACGCGCTGCTCTTGGCGCCGCCTTCTGCCCTTTTTTTGCGGCTCCCCGCCCTAGGTAGGGAGGGGGGGCAAAAAAGAAGAGTAGGCGGCGCCAAGAGCAGCGCGTCACGCCAGGCCTGTGACGCTGCTCTTGGCGCCGCCTACTCTCCTTTCGGCGCCCCCTCCCTACCTAGGCGGGGAGCTGCTGAAAGGGCAGAAGGCGGCGCCAAGGGAGCAGCGCGTCACGCCAGGCCTGTGACGCGCTCTCTTGGCGTCGCCTTCTGCCCTTTTCGTGGCTCCCCGCCCTAGGTAGGGAGGGGGCGCCAAAAGGAGAGCTAGCTCTCTTCCTCCTCCCTGCCCCCCCCCCCCCCCCCCGGCCGCCATTTTTTAAAAAAATTCTATTTTTTAAAAATTTAAAAATGGCGGCTGAGGGCATAGGTGGGGCTGTGTCCAACAGGCTACGGGCCGGATCCGGCCCCGGGCCGCCAGTTGGACAGCCCTGCTTTATACCATTCTACCATGGTATATGTAATAAGAACAACAATAACAACAATAATTTAGCTTTATACCATTCTACCATGGTATATGTAATAATAACAACAATAACAATAATAATTTAGCTTTATACCATTCTACCATGGTATATGTAATAATAACAACAATAACAATAATAATTTAGCTTTATACCATTCTACCATGGTATATGTAATAATAACAATAACAATAATAATTTAGCTTTATACCATTCTACCATGGTATATATAATAATAACAATAACAATAATTTAGCTTTACACCATACTACCATGGTATAAATAACAACAACAACAACCCCGGGGTTTTGGAGTTGGGTGCCATCTCTGCGCAGATGACGCCCGGCTCTACTACTCCTTTCCACGTAATTCCAAGGAAGCCCCTTGAGTGCTGGACGGGTGCCTGACCGCTGTGACGGTCTGGATGAGAATGAATAAGCTGAAGATCAATCCTGAAAAGACAGAGGTCCTCCTGGTCGATCGTAACCCGGATCGGGGTATAGGGTGGCAACCTGTGCTTGATGGGGTTGCACTCCCCATTGAAGTCACAGGTCCGCAGCTTGGGTGTCCTCCTAGATTACTCGCTAACGCTTAAAGCTCAGGCGTCGGCGGTGGCTGGGAAGGCCTTCGCACAATTAAGACTCGTGCACCAGCTGCGACCGTACCTCGTGAAGTTGGATCAGGCCACGGTGGTCCACGCCTTAGTCACCTCCTGATTGGACTACTGTAATGCACTCTACGTGGGGCTGCCCTTGAAGACGGCTCAGAAATTTAAATTGGTTCAATGGACAGCAGCTAGGTTATTAACTGGAGTGACTTACAGGGAGCAGTCAACCCCCCCTGTTTAAGGAGCTCCATTGGCTGCCGTTCATCTTCTGGTCCCAATTCAAGGTGCAGGTTCTTACCTAGAAAGCCCTGAATGGCTTGGGACCCGCCTACCTGCGTGACCGCATTTCTGTCTACGAACCCAGGCGATCTCTTCGATCATCTGGAGAGGCCCTGCTCTCGCTCCCGCCCCTTTTGCAGGTGCGATTGGTAGGGACGAGGGAAAGGGCCTTCTCTGTGGTGGCCCCCAGCTCTGGAACTCACTTCCCAAGGAGTCCCCTTGGGGAGATGGTGGTGGGGTATAAATAAATTGTTATTATTATTATTATTACTACTACTACTACTACTACTACTGTGGGCTTGGCCTCAGGTAAACCACCCCGAGTCCCCTTGGGGAGATGGTAGCGGGGTATAAAGTTATTATTATTATATGTATTTATTTTCCCAGTGAAAGTTTCTCCTCATGTGATTTTTTTTCTTACCTGCAGCTTCAAAAGCACCTGGGAGTTCGTTGCTGCCGATAGTTCCGGACCGGTCTGTATCAAAACGTTTGTAGATTCCCTGCCATGGAAGGATAACAAAAGAGAAAACAGACTCGTATCAGTCTTTGGGCTGAAGAGTATTCCCATACTCAGTTAGTTTTACATATATATATAATTATAATAAATAGAGAAAAAATGTAATAAAAATAATAATAGAGTAAAATAATGTAAATGTAATAATAGAGTAAATAAATGTAATAAAAATAATAATAGAGTAAATAAATGTAATAAAAATAATAATAGAGTAAATAAATGTAATAAAAATAATAATAGAGTAAAATAATGTAAATGTAATAATAGAGTAAATAAATGTAATAAAAATAATAATAGAGTAAATAAATGTAATAAAAATAATAATAGAGTAAATAAATGTAATAAAAATAATAATAGAGTAAAATAATGTAAATGTAATAATAGAGTAAATAAATGTAATAAAAATAATAATAGAGTAAATAAATGTAATAAAAATAATAATATAGTAAAATAATGTAAATGTAATAATAGAGTAAATAAATGTAATAAAAATAATAATAGAGTAAATAAATGTAATAAAAATAATAATATAGTAAAATAATGTAAATGTAATAATAGAGTAGATAAATGTAATAAAAATAATAATAGAAATAATGTAAATAAATGTAATAAAAATAATAATATAAATAAATGTAAAATAATGTAAATGTAAATAATAGAGTAAATAAATGTAATAAAAATAAT
>JARBWK010001755.1:0-17507 GCA_030556195.1 Anolis apletophallus | reverse complement strand
GCCCGCCGGTCGCGGGCGCCCCTCCCCCCGTCACCGAGAGGGAGGGGAGGGCAACAGGAGGGGGGCCAGCTTTTTCCCTCCTCCCCGATCGCCCCTTTTCTCCGGGCGCCGCTGCAGGCAGTTGAGCGGCCCCCCAGAGGGGAAAGGGGGGGCGTCCAGGCAGGGGGGAAGAAGGGGCCCCTCCCCCCTGGCCCTTCTCCTTTGGGGCCCCGCAAAAACGCCGAGGGGCGCCGGGAGGGGGGGGGGCGCCCAGGGGGAAAGCAGCTGGCCCTCCCCCTGCCTGGCCCTTTCTTCCCCCCAGCGCGCCCGAGGCAGCCCCGGGCCCCCAAAAGGGGGAGGGACGACCCAGGCGGGGAGGAAGACAGCTGGCCCCCCCCCCTCCCGGGACGCTTCCCCTCCCTTCTGGGCGCCACCGGAGGCAGTTGGGGGGCGCCGAGAGAGGGGGGTCCAGGCAGGGAGGGCCGGGCCCTCCCCCTGCCTGGATGTTCCCTCTCGGCCCCCCTGGACAGTTCGCAGCGGCGGCGCCGAAAAAGACAGGCGGCACACAGGGAGGGGCCAGCTCTCTTCCTCCTGCCTGGATCGCCCCTTTCCTTTTCTCAGCGGCGCCGCTGCGAACTGCCTCGCAACGGCGGCGCCGAGAAAGGACGGAGGGCGTGATACAGACAGGAGGGAAGACAGCTGGCTCCTCCTCCTTCGCCCCTCCTCCTCCTTCCCCGCAGCACAAGGTCCGCGGGGGGAGGAAGGGCGGAGGAGAAAGTCAGCTGGCCCCGCCCCTGCCCCGCCCCTCTATCGGCCCCGCCCCTCACTGGATCACCCGCGGCCCCCAGGTGATCAGTGACACTTTTTCCGGCCCTTGGGCCGGAAGAAGTTGGACAGCACTGCTATACAAGATTGAGAATCAGTAAATAAAGATATCTTATCTTCAAAACTTTGGAACTCGTTTACTAGAGCCTTTATCCATTCTAGTTCTGTACAACAGTCAGACAAAAGCAGAAAAATTATTCTGCCAGATAAACAAACGTGTGACTGCTTACTTAGATTTCCATGTCACTTGTATCCCATTAAAACTAATTAGATACCCCGGAACATGGCAAGTTTTGTTCGTTGTCACCAAAAACTTGCTTCTGCAAAACCCCTTCATACCGCTTTCTTTTGGACAAATTTTTAGCTTTTTGTCACATGTTCCTTTCAAATATCTTAACACTCGTTTACAGCTTGCCAATCAGTCAACGTTGGTTCATTCACTCTCCTGCTTAGTACATTAGTGGCATAGGCGTCAGGCCTAGTCAATTTGCCAAATACAAGAGGCTCCCAACCACTGATCTATACAATGTTTGATTATCAAACATTTCACCTCTCTATCAAGCTTTAAAAAAATCTGGTACCATTGAGTTGCTACTGTTCTACAGAGTCAATCTTGTTCTCTCAAGTAACTCAAAATTTTGTCTTTTGATCTAGACAAATATCTTTTCAGTTCTAGTTACATTTACGCCTAAGTATTTCCTCGACTTCTCCAAGATCTTTTACAGTCATACTTGAGTTTAGTCCCTTAAAACTTTTCCACATCCCTTTCGGATGGTGCTAGTACTAAGAGATCATCGACAAAACACCAAAACAAATGTTTGCTTTTTTTAGACTCTTTCCTTTCTTATATAGACATGTATCTACACTGCTTCTTTCAAGCCAAGACCCTTCTTCGTCTATACACTGGTTCCAGCATCTAGCTGCTTGCTTTAGCCCGTATAATGCTTTCGTGAGTCGATACACCAGTTAGAGTATCTTTTTCAAAACCAGGTATTGCTCTCATATATACATTGTCAGTCAGCTCTGCGTTTAAATAAGCTGTGGCAATGTCAAAGTGCCTTATAACATACTTTCTTTGCACACCGATGCCTAAAGCAGTCCTAATTGTTTCAGGTCTAATCGTTGGAGCATATACCTCATCATAATTTTGATTGTAAATTTGACCAAAACCTTGTGCAACCAATCTTGCTTTGTACAATAATGAACCATCAACTTGTGTTTTCCTTTAAAATACCACTTGCAACCAATTACCTTTTACATCTTTGGTTACATCTGCTTGTTCTAAAACATTTAAAGAATGAAGTGAATCAAATTCCTTCTTCATTGCTTTTACCCAACAATCCGTTCATTTTTGGTCTACGCAATGCTTCAGCGTAAGAATTGAGATCTTTCCACTCTATACTTCCTATTTCGTGACTTGGTACTTGGGCTGGTGGAATTCCTTTAGTGATACGTGTGGAATACCTAGGAATCTCATCCTTAGTCTCCTCCACATCCCTAATCTCCTTCTTTGACAATGTCCATCAACCTCTGTTACAGATTTGGACACTAAGTCAGAGCTTGTGGCGCAAAAATCATGAAAATTACTTTCTTCAGATTGTTCCTTGCTTTCTTCCACATTTGCCTCCATCGAATACCTCTACAACTTCAGATTCATTCTTTTACTCTAGAAACACTTGGGATGATGAACACTTCAGTGTTCATGAATTCTATCCCAGTGAGTATTATTTTGAACACAGATCTGAGACTGTGATCTTCTTCCTGAGAAGTGCCATTCCAGAATCTATAGCCTGCTCCACCTTCATATCAATAAATTGCATCTTTACCTAATGCTGATCTCTTTTGTCTCTTTGCTGTATAGGGAATTAAGACATTTGCATGCACTAAATACTTGAAAATGATCCACCTTTTGGATGTCTTCCATAAAACAAATAGAATGGGATTTCATTTACACTTGAGGTCCATAACCTATTCAGCACGTAATTGGCAGTGGGCACTGCTTCTGCCCAAAAACCTTGGACATTTGTAGCATCCTCAAGCATTGATTTTACCATGGTTTGAATTACACTAAGCGACGCTCCGCAATTCCATTTTCTTTTGATACACATGGATTTGTTTTCCTATGCCAAATTCCTTTATCCTTAAAAAATTTTAAGTTTTTCATTCACAAATTCACCTCTATCAGATTGAACTTGTTTAACAGGTCAAATCAGGAAATTGGTTCTTCACAAAATTGTACCATTCAATAAATTTTTCATACACGTGAAATTTACCTTTCAGAGTGGTAAATGAGAAGCCAAATCGAACCTATCATCTACTATTACTAGTAGAAATACATTCCCTCAATACTCTTTGGAAAGGTCAGCTAGATCCATGTGCACTAACTGTAACTTAGTTGTTACTCTATCACTCCTTTTGGCAACAGGATAAGCCTTCCAGGGATGAAATAGGAGCATCCCACTCCGTTCTGAGCAGCCCTCCAGCTGCTTTGGAAAATGGGGGTCTTGGGCAGGAGGACATCAGTCTGAGGAAGAGGGACCGGCTCCTTAGTTGGGACCCCTTCCTCGGAGGATGTGCCCATATCCTCTTGCACCGAGGATACTTCTCAACGGGTGGTAGGAGGGGGCTTCTTGTAGTGGGCGATCGATTGTCAGGAACATAGAAAGCTGGGTTTGTGATGGATGTGATGACCGCATGGTAAATTGCCTGCAGGGTGCAAAGGTTATGGACATCACGAGGCATCTAGATAGGCTGGTAGATAGTGCCGGGGTGGAGCCAGCAGTCGTGGTACACGCCGGTACCAATGACATTGGGAAGGCCAAACGGATGGTCCTGGAAGCCAAATTTAGGTTGCTAGGTAGAAGATTAAGGTCCAGGACCTCAAAGGTAGCATTCTTGAAAATTCTACCGGTTCCACGCGCAGGGACAGCCAGACAAGCAGAGCTCAGGAGCTTCAATGCGTGGATGAGGCAGTGGTGTCGAGAGGAAGAGTTTAGATTTGTTAGGAACTGGGGGACATTTTCGGGAAAGCCAAACCTTTACAAAAGGGACGGGTTACACTTGAACAAAAAATGGAACCAGACTGCTGGCAATTAATATTAAAAAGGCTTCAGAGCAGCTTTTAAACTGATTCCTAGGGAAAGTCGACAGGAGCTGGGCAGCTTCCGTTCGAGAGGGAGAAACGCCAAGTATGGAGGATGAAATTTACACACAAATGGCTGAGTCAACAGAAAAGATAGAAAGTAGTCAAGAGGTAGGACATGGTAAGCCTTCTACAAATTCTCATAAACAGCCAAAGTTGAAAGGGCATCAGAGCAATAAATATAAATGTCTGTACGCAAACGCTAGAAGCCTTCGAACAAAAATAGGGAGTTGGAATGTTTGGCAAAAGAAAAAAATATTGATATTATTGGCATAACAGAAACCTGGTGGACAGAGGAAAACAATTGGGACACAAAAATTCCAGGTTATAAACTGTACAGGAAAGACAGGAGAGGGAAAACGGTGGCGGTGTGGCCCTGTACATAAATGAAGAGCTAGAATCTCATGAATTAGAATTTCAAGAAATTTCAAACTCACCTACAGAAACATTGTGGGTAAAAGTCCCAGGACAAAAACTAATCTAGCATTAGGGATCTGCTATCGCCTCCCAACCAAACTCCAGAGGCAGACTGCTATCTGGAAAATGAAATTAAACAGGCCTCAAAAAGCAATAAATTAGTCATAATGGGGACTTCAACTATCCCCGAATAGATTGGCTAAATTCTTGTTCTACGCATGAAAGAGAGACAAGGTTCCTCGACATGCTAGCTGACTATTCCCTTGAGCAGATGGTCATGGAACCAACCAGGGAAAAGGGATCCTGGACTTGGTGCTAACTAATGAACAAGATCTCGTTCAAGATGTCCTTGTAACTGAGCCCATAGGTACCAGTGACCATAACACAATAACCTTCAACTTAAGTTTGGATAGCAAACTGTCAGTGAAAACTAACACAGAGACATTAAACTTTCACAAAGGGAATTTCACCAAAATGAGAAAAATAGTAAAGAACAAACTAAAAGGAACAGTAAAAAAATCAAATCCCTCCAGAATACTTGGAAACTGTTTAAAAAAACTTTAAAACAAGCCGAACTAAAATGCATTCCTAAAATAAGAAAGAGGCCGGAAAGTCCAAGAGGACATCGGTATGGCTTACAAATGAAGTAAAAGATGTGATTGGAAAGAAGAAAAACTCATTTAAGAAATGGAAGGCTCTTCCTACTGAGGAGAACAGAAAGGAACAAAAGCTCTGGCAAACTAAATGCAAAGCAACCGTCAGGAAAGCCAAGAGAGATTTTGAGGCACATATAGCTAAGAATATTTAAAAAAATAGCAAAAAAACTTCTTTAAGTACATCAGAAGTAGAAACCCAACTAGAAAAGCAGTTGGGCCACTTGACGAAAATGGTAAGAAAGGGACAATAAGTGAAGACAAGGAGATTGCTGAGCGGCTAAACGACTTCTTTGCCTCCGTTTTCACACAGGAGGACAGACAACATATGCCTGCAGCTGAGTCAGTTTTTTCAGGGAGGGAATTAAATGAATTAAACCAGATAGAGATAAACAAGGAAGATGTTCTCACATGCCTTACTAAACTAAATGTCAACAAATCACCAGGGCCAGATGGCATCCACCCCAGAGTTCTTAAGGAACTCAAGTGTGAAATTGCTGAAATTCTAGCCAAAATATATAACCTTTCTCTAAGATCAGGCACTGTACCCGAGGACTGGAGGGAGGCAAATGTAACTCCGATCTTCAAGAAAGGATCCAGGGGTGATCCAGGAAATTATAGGCCAGTTAGTCTAACCTCACTTCCAGGCAAAGTGATGGAAACCATTATTAAAGAAAAAATTACTAAGCACATAGAAGAACAGGCATTGCTGAAGGAAAATCAACATGGTTTCTGCAAAGGCAAATCATGTCTTACTAACTTGTTAGAATTCTTTGAGTGTGTAAATAAACACATAGATAAAGGGGACCCAGTCGATATTGTTTACCTTGACTTTCAAAAGGCTTTTGACAAAGTCCCTCACCAAAGGCTCCTAAATAAGCTCTTCAGCCATGGAATCAGAGGACAGGTCTTGTCCTGGATTGGAACCTGGCTAAACTGTAGGAAACAAAGGGTGGTAATAAACGGACATTTCTCTGGGTGGAAAGAGGTGAGAAGTGGCGTACCCCAAGGTTCAGTTTTGGGTCCGTTACTTTTAATTTATTCATTAATGATCTGGATGTAGGAGTGAATTCTGAGGTAGCAAAGTTTGCAGACGACACTAAATTGTTCAGGTAGTTAAAAATGAAAATGATTGTAAAGAGCTCCAGAAAGATCTCTCGAAATTGAGTGAATGGGCAACAAAGTGGCAAATGCATTTTAACCTAAACAAGTGTAAAGTCATGCACATCGGGGCAAAGAACCCCAACTACACCTACAAATTGATGGGATCAAAGCTTTCTGAGACAAACCAGGAAAGGGATCTTGGGGTTTTGGTGGACAGCTCAATGAAGATGTCAACCCAGTGCGCAGCAGCAGTGAAAAAGCAAATTCTATGCTTGGCATGATCAGGAAGGGAATCGAAAATAGGTCGGCAAATGTTGTATTGCCTCTCTACAAATCTATGGTGAGGCCACATCTGAGTACTGTGTACAATTCTGGTCACCGCACCTCAAGAAGGATATAACAGAACTGGAAAAGGTACAGAAAAGGGCAACAAGAATGATCCAAGGGATGGAGCGGCTCCTTATGAAACCAGGTTGCAACGCCTTGGTCTTTTCAGCCTTGAAAGACGGCGTTTAAGAGGTGACTTGATCGAAGTGTATAAAATCATGCATGGGATAGAAAAGGTGAATAAAGAAAAATATTTTCTCTGTCACACAACACTAGGACTAGGGGCACTCCCTAAAGCTCCAAGGTAGGAAAGCTAGGACAAATAAAGGGAAATATTTCTTCACCCAGAGGGTCATTGGGTTATGGAACTCACTTCCAGAGGAGGTTGTTACAGCTGTCAGCCTGGACAGCTTCAAGGCAGGATTAGACAGATTCATGGATACCAAGGGAATCAGTAGTTACTGAAATGGACATCCAAGTGCCACCTCTGTGTTGATGGAGGCAGGCAGGATTTTCCCCGGGTACTGGTTGTGGGGGGCTGTGTAGGAAGTTTGATTCCATTCCATCATTGGTGGAGTTCAGAATGCTCTTTGATTGCGGGTGAACTATAACTCCCACCATCGAAACAGGCCCAGGTTTCACACTGAGTGAGTATATAAATACATTTAAGAACATATTAACTATAAATACATATTACTGTGTTAAGAGTGTCATTTTGGTTGGTGGTGTTCCCCAGGGTTTTGTAAATGTAAAATATGTGCCCCGGCTCAAAAAAAGGTTGAAAAACACTGATATAACCAATGTCCAGCCTCACCCAATCTCCATGAAATGACGTCACCAAGTTGGATTATATTCCGTCACATCCATTGGAGTTTGCAGGTGCAGCAATTCCAGCCGTTTTGGGGCCCGGCACAGCGATCAGATTTCCGAGTATACATTGGCATTGCGTCAGCTACGCCGATTGATCCTTGCCGGGGGGAAATGAAAAAGGGCTCATGTATCAGCAGCTTAGCACTTAACCATGAGAAGCAGGAAGGAATGCCATGGGGGGTACAAATCTTTATTTCAAAACGTTGAATTCGCAACTACCTCAAGAGCCACTCTTTCCCACACAACCCCAAATGAAAGTCAGGAAATATGTGTCCAAGCAACATCAGGGCGAAGTATTACACTATGTGACACAAAGTTTAAGGTAAAGGCATTAAGTCTAGTCGTGTCCGACTCTGGGGTTGGAGCTCATCTGCATTGCTAAACTGAAGAGCCAGCATTGTCCGTAGACACCTCCAAGGTCATGTGGACTGCATGGAGCGCCAATACCTTCCCGCTAGAGTGGTACCTACTGATCTCACATTTGCATGTTTTCGAACTGCTAGCTTGGCAGAAGCTGGGGCTAATGACAGGAGCTCTCCGCATTTGTACCTGTGACCTTTCGGTCATCATATTACCCCACCATGGGCTCCCACTGCCAAGATACCCATGGTAGCAATGCCCGTAGGCTACAACAGTGTTTCCCAACCAGTGTGCCTGTCAGATTATTGCATTTTGAATAGCAATTCATGAGTCAGCACAAGATATATTTTCGCAGTTTGAGATGAACTGCAGTGTGACATGTTTGACACCAGATGGCGCTGTCTCAAGACTGCTAAATGGAACCTTGAGGAATGTCAGTTACAAAGTGACAGTTGGGATTTGTCAGTTGGGATTTAATATCTGTGAGGAAAGGATGTTTAGAAAGGTAGCTGTGATGGCTGTTGTTTTTCGATGTTTTGCCAGTTATTGTTAAATACAATTCAATACAAAGTTATATATTTACCTTGTGAATTGAATGAGAGTTTCATTATTCACACGAACAGAGACTGGAGTTTTTGGGCCGATGGGGAATTAAACTTCTATATTTCTGTTGCCTATCCGCTGTGACATAAATACTCAACGCCGAAGAGTGCCGTGGCACACTAGTGTGCCGTGAGCGATCATCAGGTGTGCCGTGGGAAATGGGAACCTCCAATACCCTTTCTTCCCCCTCCTGCCGAACACCTTTTCTTTTCCACTCGGGCTCCCTTCTTCCCAGCCTCGCTCTGCTCGCTTTGCCTCACTTTGCTCTGGGGCGAGTCTGCGCAGTAGCGCCCGCACGGGTCACTTCTTCCTCCCTCCCCCCTCCCCTCCTGAACACGCTCACGCTGCCCCCTTGGATCAAAATGGCGGCAGAAGCGGCAGTGTAGAAGAAAAAGTAAGTGTTTGGGCAGGAGGGGGAAGAAAGGGCGCGAAGGGGAATGGGGAGGGAGAGGTCTCTGTCGAAAGCTGGCATGGGCAAACTTGGACCTTCCAGGTGCTTTGGACTCCAACTCCCACCATTCCTAGCAGCCTCACGCCCTTTCCCTCCCCCCCTCAGCCACTTAAGCAGGAAAGGGCCTCAGGCTGTTAGGAATGCTGGGAGTTGAAGTCCAAAGCACCAGGAGGGCCGAAGTTTTCCTATGCCTGTTTGAAGGACCTTAAAGTGGTGAGCCTCCTTCCAACATTGTGATTCTGGATAGAAAACAAACAACAAAACATAACATTGTTTGAGTCCACAGTGCTCTCTGGGTGTAGGTGA
Organism: Anolis apletophallus; assembly: GCA_030556195.1. Classification (NCBI taxonomy): domain Eukaryota; kingdom Metazoa; phylum Chordata; class Lepidosauria; order Squamata; family Anolidae; genus Anolis; species Anolis apletophallus. Next base: position 8,470 of record JARBWK010001755.1, on the reverse strand, counting down.
ACTACAACTTCCAAACTCAAGGTCAATTCCCAAGCAAACCCTTTCAGTACTTTCTGTTGGTAACGAGAGTTCAATATGCCAAGTTTGGTTCAATTCCATTGTTGCAAGAGTTCAGGATGCTCTTTGATTGTGTGTTAACTATAAATCCCAGAAACTGTAACTCCCAAATGTCAAGGTCTATTTTCCCCAAATTCCATCTAATATAGTATTTTCCCTTGGTTATGGGAGTTCTGTGTGGGAAGTTTGTGTCTTTCTGCCATTCCTGCCAGGATAACTATGTTGTGTTCATTGAAACAGGCCCAGGTTTCAATACATTTAAAAACATATTAACTATATGTATTACTGTGCTAGAGTGTCATTTTGTGTCATTTTGGTTGGTGGTGTGCCCCAGGATTTTGTCAATGTAAAAAATGTGCCGTGGCTCAAAAAAGGTTGAAAAACACTGGGCTAGAACAGGCGCCTGGGATTATGGTCCCAGAAGCCAGACCAAACGCATCGCTGCATTTCTGCTGCTCTAAACTAAAATCTCTCCCCCAAGAATAATAAAAGCAGAATTTTATCCTGCATTGGCAGCCGAGCCGATGGCTCTAGATGAATAATATATGTTAATAACAAGACATCATATGCAGGCCAGAGGCCAAGTTTGCATTGCAGGCACCCTGCTAGAAACCCTACGAGAGATCAATCCGCCCGCTCCTTCGGCAGCACTTTGAAGAACGCACTGCAAGCTCGCTCTTTCCTCAAAGTGCTGGGCAAGGGTTATTATGGGATGGGTATTTATTTTGACTTTTGTGAGCTGCCGTGAGTCCCAGATCATCATCACCATCAGCATCCTTATCAGCATCCTGTTAGTTACTCCTAACTGCTTTGCTCCAACACATAGACTGAATGGATCTACTCTCCTCAGGACTAAAAGGCAATTTAGGCCAATAATAATAGTAGTATCATAGAGTTGGAAGAGACCTCGTGGGCCAGGGGTGCTCACACTTTTTCAGCATGGGAGCTACTGATTAAAAAACCAAGTCCCAAAGATCACCTACCCAAAAATGTAAAACGTATAACTATTTTCTTATTTATTTATTTATTTATATTTATTATTCATTTTTATGTACCGCTCCTTCCAGCAGGCTCGGGGCAGTTTACATAAAATGAAGTTATAAAACATCAACATTTCAATTTAATAACAACAATATAAAACAGAGCATAAAAATACATCCAACCACCCCATTTCTCCCACACTGCCATATTACCACACATATTATGAGCCAGAAAGTAAGAAGAGAGGCTTTTGAACTGCAAGGCCATTTAATACTCAGCAAGGTAAACAAAGGAGCATGCAAAAATACATCCAACCACCCAATTTCTCCCACATTTCCATATTCCCCAACATATATTTCTCAAGGAACAAAGCAAGCAGAGGGGCTTTGGAGCTAAAAGGCCATTTTTAAACATTAAAAATAAACAAAGAGACATGCCACAGAACAATCAAGCACCCACCCCAAAGTAAAAAGACCGAACTGTGAGATGCGGTAAGGAAATGACCCCAAAGCGTCCTTCTCCTCCTCCTTCGTCATTGCTCTTATTTCCATGCCGCCAGCATGCGTGCCGCCTCCAAGAGCTCATGAGAAGTCCGAGAGGCAAAATGGGCACTTCTGCGCATGCGCGCGGGGCCAGCCATGCATCGCGTCATCCAGGCCCGTCCTCTTTGGCCTCCTATGACTCTGAGTGGCTGGAGAAGGACGGCGGGAGGAGGAGGAATCCAAAAGAGGGGGCCCATTCTGCCTCTTGGACTCTGGAGCTTTTGGAGGCGGCGCGCAAGCAGGGAGCGGGGAGGAGCAACGACGGAGGACTTCTTTGCAGCGTGCAGGGGCGCATGAAGAGGACCAACAGCAAAAAACCTGGTCAGGGGCCTGAAGATCACCAGGATGAGGCCCAAAGATCACCCTGGTGATCTCGATCACCATTCTGAGCACCTCTGTCGTGGGCCATCCAGTCCAACCCCATCCTGCCAAGAAGCAGGAAAATTGCATTCAAAGCACCCCCGACAGATGGACATCCAGCTTCTGTTTAAAAGCCTCCAAAAAAGGAGCCTCCACCACACTCCAGGGCAGAGAGTTCCACTGCCGAACAGCTCTCCGCGATCAGGAAGTTTTATGGACTTCTGCCTGCTTCTGAAGGACTTTCGGGAACTTTTTTTGACTAACTAACTTCTCCAATTCTTTATTTGGCACATCTTGTAAATTGCATGATTTCTTGACAATGGAAGGTACAAGACCCAAATAGCTCTTTCCTCCATATATGGCAATAAACACCTGCCTGAACCGTCTTGTGAAAGTTGTTGATTGTACATGTTCCTTAGGTGCTAATTACAAATGTTCCAGACAAGACGGACCCTTAGTGGTAGCTCATTTCTAAATACAAAGGGGGCGTATTTTTTACTTCTCTAGTTCAGTGTTTTTCAACCTTTTTTGAGCCACGGCACATTTTTTACCTTTACAAAATCCTGGGGCACACCACCAACCAAAAATGACACAAAATGACACTCTAACACAATAATATATATAGTTAATATGTTTCTAAATGTATTTATACACTCGGTGTGAAACCTGGGCCTGTTTCGATGAACACAACATAGATATCCTGGCAGGAATGGCAGAAAGACACACACGAAGGTCTTGCTCAACAGCTGTCAGTCTCTCTCTGTGTGTTTAGTTTTTATCGCAGTCAAGCTAGAGAAGCTCATCTCACACAGATATGTGGTTGAAAACGGGAGCAATGTCAAAATAGACCAACAGAAAATACTGGGTTTGGTGGGCATTAACCTTGAGTTTTGGAGTTGTAGTTCACCGACATCCAGAGAGCATTGTGGACTCAAACAATGTTGGATCAGGACCAAACTTGGCATGAATACTCAATATGCCCAAATGTGAACACAGATGAAGTTTGGGGAAAATAGACCTTGATATTTGGGAGTTACAGTTTCTGGGATTTATAGTTAACACACAATCAAAGAGCATCCTGAACTCTTGCAACAATGGAATTGAACCAAACTTGGCATATTGAACTCTCATTACCAACAGAAAGTATTGAAAGGGTTCCAATTTTCCACGGCACACCTGATGATTGCTCACGGCACACTAGTGTGCCACGACACACTGGTTGGGAAACACTGCTCTAGTTTCATGTTCATTGCACTATTAACATGACTAACCAGCAGCCACTAAACAAGCTCTCCACAAAACATGCCACTTGGGGATGATAGGGTTTATGATCCAATACATCTTATATCGAGCAAGAATTTGGGGGTCTTGCCGTGAAGGCAGAGACCAGTCAGACCCACCAAAGAGGATCCGATATAGCCCTGGCGAGATAGGAAGCAACCAATCCGATTTTCTCTGAATTTCCCCAAATAAAATCTCACCAAGTTGAAGAAACACCACCGAGTTGTTTATTTCGTTCCAGCTAGAGCGGATGTCAAACTGCAATCATTTGCCCAAAAGCTGACATATCGTACAATGCAAAACATTACATTTTTATAGAAAAACAGAGCTGTCAAAGTTCAAACTTCCCGCCCCTTTGCCAGCTTTGCGCTGATTGGTTGGAGTCATCAGCTGGCAGGGAGGCGCGGCCAGCTTTGCCGCACCTCAGCCAATCAGGAAGCCAGCACCACTTCGGGATCTCGACCAATGAGAACGGAGGAGGCAGTCCAAGCGGGAAACAATGAACCAGGATGACATGATGAGTGGATTAAATTACTTAATTTTTTCCAAGCGCTGGCGATTACTCCAAGAGTCCTCAAGTTAGCTTTTTGTATTGCTCCAAGTGAAGGGAATAAACATTTTGGTCTGGTGTGGATGCCAGACCCCGGTAATCCTTAATCCTGGATATGGGTCCAGTAATGGTATCTTGTTTTCTGGTTTTGGCCAAGGGGATGTAAACAAAGGGTGAGGCAGTTGGGACATCCAAAGCTTTTTTTCTCCCCATTTGTGAGAAATGACAAAATCACCATGGGGCACGTCCTTCAGATGGCCATGCTCCGAGATCTGAAGGCGTGTGCCCAAGGGACATACCCTTCAAATGGGCCGACTCCGAGGTTTGAAGGGACGTGTCCACTGTTATTGTCCACGCAAGTGTTCGTGTTAAGTCCTTCTTTGTTTAGGGATTGCTAGCCCAGGAAATGAGAAATTTCCTGAGCCTTGGCATGCTGGGGTCACGAAAAGGTAGCATTTCATATTTTCATACAGGAAGACGGGGAAGGGGAAACATATAGGGAATACATTCATATAGGAAACGTATCATCTCATATCAGCCCATCCCACCCACCAGAGTCCATTAGAATCCATAAATCATGAGGAGAGTCCATGGGGCTTGAAAAGGAAAAGCTCCCAAAAAGTTCCTGAGAGTCCTTCAGAAGCAGGCAAAAGTCCATAGAAGTTCGAGAAAGTCCATAAGTGTTAAAGGGGAATGAATGGGTGATTCATGTGATTGGCAGAGTAAACAGCCTGGCTACCATAGTAATAAGTACAAAAACAAGAGTGCTACTAATTAAATTCAAAAGTCTATATTAAAGATAATGTTGTAAGTTCGAGACCCCGTGGCCCTCCGCCGGGCCCACCCTCAACCGGTTTCGGCCACTGGACGCAGATGCTGTTGATAAGATTGTGGCTGCAACCAGACCTACCACCTGCTCCCTCGACCCGTGCCCTCCTGGCTTGTTAGATCCTGCCTGGAGGGGGTTACGTGGGCCTCTGTGAACATCGTAAATAGCTCCCTTGAGCAAGGAGTCTTTCCAGAGTGCTTAAAGAGGCAGTGGTGGCTCCATTACTGAAGAAACCGTCTTTAGATCCGGCGGTTCCCTCCAACTACCGACCAGTGTCGAATCTTTCGTACCTGGGGAAGGTAGTTGAGAGGGCAGTAATGGAGCAGTTGCAGTCCTTCTTAGATGATGCAACATGGCTAGACCTCTTCCAGTCCGGCTTCCGTTCGGGGCATGGGACGGAGACGGTCCTGGTCTCCATCACAGACCAACTCCGCTGCCAGCTCGACCAAGGCGGGTCTGCGCTGCTCGTGTTATTGGACCTCACGGCAGCGTTTGACACGGCCGACCACAATCTTTTGATCCACTGCCTGGCCATGGCTGGAGTGAGGGGACAGCCCTTAAATGGCTGACCTCCTTCCTCCACCAGTGGTCCCAGCGTGTGAGGAGGGGTGGAGTGGTCTCCGAGGGCTCCCCATTAGTTTGTGGAGTTCCGCAAGGGGCCATTCTCTCCCCTCGTGTTATTCAACATCTACATGCAGCCGCTTGCACAGCGGGTGCGGAGTTATGGGCTTGAGTGTCACCAGTACGCTGATGACACTCAGTTCATCCTGAGGGTGGAGGACAGGTCTGGCCCCGTCCCCGATAATTTCCAGCGTTGCCTCTAAGCAATTACTGGATGGCTGCGAGCCAGTAGGTTGAGGGTGAATCCGGCGAAGACGGAGATCTTGTGGCCCGGTCGCCCGGGCAGTGGGGATATCCAGCTTCCGACCCTGGACGGTGCGGCGTTATGCCCATCGTCTTCCGTGAAGAGCCTGGGGGTCCACTTGGACTCCCAGCTGACCATGGAGACCCAGGTCTCTGCGGTCAGCAAGATAGCCTTCTTCCATCTCCGTCAGGCAAGGAGGCTGGCCCCTACCTGTCCCGGTCTGACCCGGCCATGGTGATCCAAGCCACGGTCATCTCGAGGCTAGATTACTGTAACGCTTTTTACGTTGGCCTTCCTCTGTCGGTGACTCGGAAGCTCAGGCTGGTGCAGAACACTGCCGCCCGGCTCCTGTCTAGCTCCCCAGCAGGATGCCATATAACACCCATTTTGCAGGATCTGCACTGGCTGCCTATTGAGCACCGGATTACCTTCAAAGTGTTGGTTCTCACCTTTAAGGCCTTACACGGCCTGGGGCCAGCGTATCTGAGGGACCGTCTCACCCCATATTGCCCTTTGAGATCACTTCGTTCGGAGGACTCTAAGCTTTTAGCTGTCCCCTCCGCTAAGGTGGCTAAAAGAACTGCCACTCGCCGGGGGGCCTTCTCGGTCATAGCGCCGACACTGTGGAATGCCCTTCCGCCAGCCACACGGGCTATCCAGGACTTATCCCGCTAGGCGGGCATGTAAGACCCACCTTTTCCGGCTGGCTTTTCAGGTATAGGCCCAGCAGGTTCCTCAAGCCATGCCATTGTTGCCAGACCATCTTAATTATTTTAACTGTGTTTTTAATGATGTTTTATTGTGTACTTTTAACCTGCATTTTGTATTGCATTTTAGAGTGTGTGTGTTTATTGTGTATTGTCTTGCTTTCTGGCTGTGAGCCGCCCCGAGCCTATTTGGGAGTGGCGGCATAGAAGCCGAGTAAATAAATAAATAAATAAATAAATATATCATAATTAAATTCATAAAGACACAAATGTGTACGGGACACACAATCCCAGTCCTACCACCCGTTCAGATAGTATTCCAAAGTTAATGGTTTCCTCTTGGCACAGATCAGATCACGGGATGCTGGGATATTTGGTAACCACAGGGGTATTATCCAGGAATAGAAGAATAGGTAGCGGTGGAGAGAGGAAACCAGGAAGGGTGTCCACAGGAAACTTCGAGGAAAACGATGTAATTTCCTCAGTACGGATGCTTCCTAAGGTCTCAGGCGCCGGGTAAGCGAATGCCATAACAGGTCCGTTTCTCATACCGGGTTTTCAAGGCGTGGCAATGATGGTGATGGAAACCAACTTCATTCTGAGTAGTACCAAGAGCATAACCCTATACCCCATACCCCACATAGGAGGGGTATGGGGTTATGCTCTTGGTACTACTCAGAATGAAGTTGGTTTCCATCACCATCATTGCCACGGCTTGAAAAAACCCGGTATGGGAGAAACGGACCTGTTATGTCCTTGGGATCATTAGGAATTACATCGTCGGCGCCTGAGACCTTAGGAGCATCTACACTGAGGAAAATAACATCGCGTTTTTCCTCCAACCAACTCCTGTGGACATCTTCCCTTGGATTTCCTCTCTCCACCGCTACCTATCCTTCTGCCCCTGAATACCCTGTGGATTACAAATATCCCAGCATCCCGTGGATCTGGGTGGATCTGTGCCAAGAGGAACTCTATTAACTTTGGAATACTATCTGAACTGGTGGTAGGACTGGGATTGTGTGTCCCGATACATTTGTGTCTTTATGAATTTAATTATGATATATTGAACTTACAACATTATCTTTAATATAGACTTTGAATTTAATTAGTAGCACTCTTGTTTTTGTACTGATTCATGTGATTCACACTGAGGATTGCTGCAGATGCAGGGAGCTGGGGGTCTGTCCATTCAAAGAAGAAAACTACAAATCCCATCTCGCCATGTGTCCAGAGTGGGCTGCTTGCTTCCCGGAGGTCCCAAGGGGTGACCGTAGCAAGTTCCCTGGGTCATGGGCTTTTGACATCCACGAGACAGCAGCAGCGAGGAGCCATGACGACAATCAGCTGGTCTCCATTTGCAGTATATCTTTTACTGATTAAAAAGGTTATTCCCAGAGGCGTAGGGGCCAGTAATTTGTTAAAGCGAGATAGCAGTTAGTCTCTTATAATTAGCTTAGGAAAAATATGGCACCAAAATGGAGGCGATCCGTAGACCTGTGGATACAGGGGCCCGATGGGTTTCTATGTCCGCGGTTCAGAGGAACGCAGTTTCGGCCTCCCCGGGATGCTGTAAGAGCATCCCAGGCAAACTGGCCATGATCTGTGGCTTGGGGAAGGAAATGTTCATGCTTGGAGAGAGCTGGAGACAGTAAAGGGCACAATGTATCACTATGAAGAGGGAAAAGTTGCAATTAAGTGATTCGTTATTGAGGGATTTGTTACAATGTTAGGGTCAGGGGAAGAAAGCAAAGTAAAGAAAGGCTGTTGGTTGAAGCTGCTGCTGTAGCCACACTCCCAGCAATGCTGGCCCAATGGGGCATCCAAACTTTGGCCCTCCAGCTGATTTGGATGTCAACTCACAATTCCTAACAGCCTCAGGCCCAAAGAGTAAAAGCAAGATAGCAGTTGGTCTTATAATTAGGCTAGGAAAAATAGGGCACCAAAATGGAGGCGATCCATTGACCTGCGGATACAGGGACCCATTGGGTTTCCATATCCGCGGTTCAGAGGAACACAGTTTCTGCCACACTCCTGGCGCTGCTGGCCCAATGGGGCATCCAGGAACTGCGGAACTCCCTGCTGCAGGTCAGATTAACTTGAACACAGGGGGTTGTTCACCTCACATCCACATAAATTTACATACTGCATAATCTCAGAAGCAACGCTATCATTATTTTTTTTCATTATGGAATTCATTTCTCCGCCATCCCTTCCCACCTCGATGCTTTGCATTAAAAAATGCACAAGGAACGTTTTCCGATCTATTAATATCAGGCCTTGTAAAAGGTTCCCCCT
>JARBWK010001754.1:0-17509 GCA_030556195.1 Anolis apletophallus | reverse complement strand
GCCCTCATGACCCACTCTACATCCTGGTGCAGTTTGGAGGAGGGTGGACCATGGACTTTAAGTACCTCTACTCACTTCCCAAGTCTGCTGCGACCCTCATCCAATTACTGATTGAGACCAAACTTGGCACACAGAACCCCCATGACTGCCTTCACGTCCTGGTGAGGTTCGGGGGACGACTGACAATGGATGATGGAATTTGTAGTATTTTCACACCCCTCTGTTTCCACAGACCACTGCGGCCCCCAACAAACACCGATAAAGACCACACTTGGCACACAGAGCCCCAGTGACCCACTCCACATCCTACTGAAGTTTGGAGGGGGACAGAACATGGATGATGGGACTTGCAATACCTTCCCTCACTTCCCAATCTTGCTACTAACCTATTCCAATGACTGATCAACACCAAATCTGGCACACAGAGCCCTCATGACCCACTCTACAGCCTGGTGCAGTTTACTGTGAGATGGACCACGGATGATGGGACTTGAAGTACCTTCACTCACTTCCGAAAAACAATGCATCCCTCATCCATTCACCAATACAGACCAAACTTAGCACACAGAGCCCCCATGACCCAATCTACATCCTACTACACTTGGGGGGGACAGGGACAGAGATGATGGGACTTGCACTACCTTCAGTAATTTCATGATACCACTGCAACTCCCAATAATGATGGATCAAGACCAAACTTGGCACACAGAGCCCCCATGACCCACTCTACATCCTGCTGTGCTTCTCAAATAACCCGGGCAGGGCCGGGTCCCCAAGCTAGTATTCAATAAAATCATTTACGCCTCCCCTGCGCCCCCCCCCCCCCCAATATACAGGCATTTAAACCTTGAAACTCCGCCCTACCCCCCAGGGACTCGGAAGAAAAGCCTTCTTAAATAGAAAGGCTGTGACCCCCTTTCCAGGAGTTTAATAGGGATGGGGCAGCAATTCTTCTGGGCGGGAATTCCAAAGTGCTGGTGCTGCTCATGAGAAGGAGCCTTCTCTGGTTCTATATAAGATCAGGTTGGAAAGGGCTCAGTAGCAATGAGGTTACAACCCTCAGAGGGGTTGTTGGCCTATTTCAGGGAGTTTGCACGGCCACCTCATTTGGCTCCACCCCCTCTGCCTCTCCCCGCAAGGCCAGGCTTGCGGGGAGCCTCAGCGCCCAGCCCTTACCCCCCCCCCCAGCGCAGCAGAGTCTAGGGCCAGGTGATGAGGCTCCGCAGCACGGCCTCGCGGGAAGCCTTGGCACCTGGCCCTCACCCCTGCCGAGCTCAACAGAGGCTAGGGCCAGGCGACGAGGCTCCGCAGCACTGCCTGTCTTCTCTGGCAGCTTCTGTTGGTCACGGGAATTCGATAAGCCAAGTTTGGTTGAATTCCATTGTTGGTTCCGTTCAGAATGCTCTTCGATTGCATGTGCAATTGCAGCTCCCAAATGTCTGGGTCTCTTTTTTCCTAAATCTCTTCAGTATTTTCTGTTGGTCATGGGGGTTCTATATTCCAAGTTTGGTCCAGGTCTATAATTTGTGGGAGTCTCAGTGGTCTGTGGAAGTCAAAGCTGAATAGGCTGAAGGTACTGCAAATCCCATCACCTGTTGCCCATAACGTATTGTTTTTGTGATTAATCACTATGCTTTAATCATGTTCAATTTGCAAGAAGGAAAATACACCCTGCATATCTGATGTTTACATTACGATTCATAACACGGGACGCCCCAAGAAACGCAGACGGCGAGCCGGCGCCATGGCGAATCTGACCGCCGCTCAGATTATATATCCTTCTTTGATATGTTCTTCGTGAGGGCTTTTGTCTTTTCCATATTTAATTTTAGTCCTGCGATCTCCCCATACTTCTGAATCGTGTCCAGCCAGGTTTCCAGGTTCTCCTTCGGATCTTCAATGATACATATAATATCATCCGCAAAGGCGCGGAGTTTAAACTCTTGCCCTTGAATTCTTGTCCCTTTTAATCTGGTGTCTTCTCTTATTTTGTTTAATAACACCTCCAGGGTCATGATAAAGATGAGCGGTGATAAGGGGCAACCCTAACGGGTGCCCTTTGTTATTTCTATCTTCTCTGATTCTTGATTATTGATCCAGATTTTGGCCTCTTGTTTCTTATAAATTGCATTTATCATCTTTTGGAAATAGAACCCACTATCCATTTCTTTCAGGAGATGTTTGATAAGATCCCAGTTGACCCTATCAAACGCCTTTTCGGCGTCTAGGGCCAGGAACATTACTTTGTTTTGATTGTTTATTTCGTAGTGTTCGATTAAGTCGATGATTATTCTTACATTGTCCCTCTGCTGCCTGTTCGGGAGGAATCCCGCCTGTTCTTCTTTAATCCTTCCTTTCAGGAACTTTTTGAATCTTTCTGCTACCACCTGACTGTATATCTTATAGTCGATATTTAGTAGGGATATCGGCCTATAATTCTTGACTTTTTCTGGGTCTGACCCCACCTTATGTATAATTGAGATTGTGGCCTGATTCCAAGATTGAGGCATGTTTTCTGTATCCCTTATTCTGTTCATGACTTTCTTCAAGTATGGTATCAGCTCCTTTTGATAGGTTTTATAATATGCGGCCGAAAAGCCGTCTGGGCCAGGGGCTTTGTTGACTTTGAGATTTCTTATGGCGTTTTCTATCTCTTCGGTCGTAAATTCCTTGTTTAGTTCCTCCCTTTCTCCTTCCGTTAATTTCGGGATATCCTGTTCCCCCAGGTATTTTATAACCTTCTCTTCATCGATCTCATCCTTCTTGTATAGTGTATTATAGAAATTTGTGAATTGTTGTTTAATTTCTTGTTCCTGGGTGTAGATTTTCCCTGCATCTCGAATTTTGGTTATGTAGGCCGATTCCCTCTTCTTCCGTAATTTCTGTGCCATCCATCTCCCTGGTTTGTTTGCATTGTTAAATTGGTATTGTCTGAGGAATTTCAGTTCCCTTGCTCTCTCTTCTTGTTCTAGGTTCTCTCTTTGTAGATGGAGTGCCTTCAGATTTTTCCCCGCTTCTTTGCTTCTTGGGTTTTTCTTTAACTCTTCTTCTTCTTTTTTTATCTCATTTGTTATTTTCTCTCTCTTTTGTTTATTTTGTTTATTTTTGTGGGCTTTTTGTTCTATAAACACTCCTCTCAACACCACTTTGCTGGTTTCCCAAATCGTGTAGAGGTCGGTGTCTTCAATGTCATTATATTCGAAGAATTCCTGTATTGCTTTCCTGGTTTTCTCGATGTCCTCCTGTTTTTTTAACAAATTATCATCAAACCTCCATCTTCTGGTTTGGGTAGCGTTTGAAATAATTAGTTCTATGGGGCAGTGGTCCGAGTCCATTCTGGGTAGTATAGTGATTTTCTTTATCTCTCTCATCAATGATTTGGACCCCCATGCCATATCGATCCTTGACCACGTTTTGTGTCGATCCGATAGGAATGTAAAATCTTTTTCCGTTTCGTGTTTGAACCTCCATATATCTAGTAACATGTAGTCATCCAGCCATCTTAACATAGATTTGGGTAAATTTCCTCCTGATGTTTTCTGGTTCCTTTCTTTTTCCGGGGGACGGGTTCTATCTATTTCACTGTTTAGAACCCCATTGAAGTCTCCAATTATCAATAAGTGGTCAAATTGTTCGGCGTCTATTTTTTTCCTAACTTTCTCTGCAAAGCTTGATTTGGACTCGTTTGGAGCATAAATATTACATATAAGTATATTTTTTCCTCCCGATAGTACCGTCACCCCGATAAATCTTCCCTCCTCATCTTTAAATCGTAGGGAGGCTGGGATGTCAGAGAGGGTACTCTCTGACATAGATCACCACCCCTTTTTTCTTTTCTCTGGCAGATGCACAGAACTCTATACCCAATCTTTTGTTTTTTAAGTGTTGGGTGTGCTTGTCCGCGATATGTGTCTCCTGGAGGGCCAACACATGATAGTTCTTCTTTATTAGTCTATTAAAAATGGCATTTCTTTTATATTGCGAATTTAGCCCGTTTACATTGTTAGAATAGATCCTCAATTCCGTGCCCATATTATTGCTTAACTTCCTTGTTTATGTGTTTCTCTTACCTAATCCCGGGCTTCTTCTTGTTCTAGTCCTTCTTCCTGTTCTTCGCTCTCCTCTTGATCTCCTTCTTCGCCTTCTTCCCTCTCCTCGTCCTCTCCCCTCCTCATTTCCTCCTCCATAGCCATCTCTTCTTGTGATTCCTCTCTTTGTTTTGTGTTCCCGTAGATTGGGACTCTCACATAATTGTCTATTTCTGGGTAGTCTCTGTTTGGTGATCTTCTTCTATATTCCTTCCATCTCTTTCTCTCTTTTTCCTCGTCAAATTTCCTTTTCGTTTTGTTAGTTTTGATTTTCTCATAAAATTCTTTTGCCATCTCTATGTCAGTTATCCAATATCTCTGTTCTTGGAAAGTGGCCATCAGCCCCTCGCCTCTTTCCCAGCGAAATCTGATGTTTTGTTTTTTCAATTCTTCCGTCAGGAAGGCGTACTTTCTCCTTCTGCTTAGGACCATTGCTGGATATTCCTTAAGGATGACAACTTTCTTCCCTTTGTAGTAAACTTCTTTACTATTACCTATTTTCAAAATGTCATCTCTAACCGTCTTTTTTTACAAAATGGACTATTGTATCCCGAGCCGTTTTGTTCTTTTTTTTTTTTAACGTGTCCACTCTGTATATTCTGTCTGTCTGGTCTCTTGCCTCTTTTTCTGATATCTTTAGGATCCCGGCTATGATTTCTGTCACCTTCTCTCTTATCTCCTCCTCCGGTTCCTCCAGAATATTCCTCAGCCTTAATTGATATTCAAGGTTCCTCGCTTCCATTACCTCTTGTTTTGTCTCCAGTCTATCCGCTTTCATCGTTAGATTCTTCATTTTGATTTGGATATTGTCTTGTTCATCCTTTATTTCCTTTCTGTCCTCTTTCATTTTTTCCCATTCTGATTTCATACCTTTCATCTCCTTTTTCATCGTACCAAGTTCTTCTCTCAGCTCTTTTCTTAAGTCTGTCATTTGTTCTTGTGCTATATTTTGGTATACACCCTGCTTTTCAAAGTACAGTAGACTAATTAACCGTTACCCAAGGGGAATGTTGAATCATGTTGGATAACGATAGTTTCTGGTTGCTTGAGAGTTACTCTTAAAATAGGCCTAGCTGTGCATCCCAATACTATACAATGCTGTGTATCCCATACTATACTATACCATTAACTATTGACATAATAATCATGAAGATGTACTGTCTTATAAAATTTATTTTATTTTAATGTTTAGACAGTGCACTTTTAAAGTCAGCAAAGTCAAGTACTAAATACAGATGGAGAAAATAAGGTAGTTCTAATAATGTTTTTTCTGCATGACAAAGCATGCAGAAACATACCATGTCGTGTGAAGAGGGTATAAGTCAGTTTCTTTTGTGAGTTTCAATCATTATCTTATTCTGTTACTAAAACTATTTCTACCTAATGTTTGAGTTTCAAGTTTTTAATGAAGTGTCCCTTATTTTTGTGAAAAATCCCGTATATGTCCCTTATTTCTTATATCAAAAAATGGCAACCCTAGTTTGGCCAAGCCATCCCTTCCTCCCATCCACATTCCAATGCTGGCCATCTGGCATCCTTATCTGATGGCAGCCAAGGTCCAAGCCGTTGTTTAACGGCTCTGGTTGCAGGCTGACAGGCTAGACGTGAAAGCCTTTCTAGTGACTGTGTAACAACTCTCCTGTTCACCAGTTATACACAAGGGACTCGTCTAATGCCCACCTGGAATGATACAGGAGCATATATATTGAAGTTGGAAGCCTTATTATTGTTCCATGAGGTGTACTGATGCATAAGAACAGTACTAGTGGACTGCTTTGAAGCTATATGGACACATTTTTTTCTAAACACAGAGAGAGACTGACAGCTGTTGAGCAAGACCTTCGTGTGTGTCTTTCTGCCATCCCTGCCAAGATATCTATGTTGTGTTAATCGAAACAGGCCCAGGTTTCACACTGAGTGTATAAACACATTTAAAAACATATTAACTATATGTATTACTGTGTTAGAGTGTCATTTTGTGTCATTTTGGTTGGTGGATTTTGTAAATGTAAAAAGTGTGCTGCGGCTCAAAAAAGGTTGGGAAACACTGAATTATGATATAGTACAATATTATATAATAATGATAGTATAATATATTGGTAGTGTATTATATATACATAAAATTGGTAGTGTATTATATATACATAAAATAATAGCATTTTTTTAAAAAAAATACACAATACCAAATAGACTGCATTAGACATTAAAAGCTCTGCTATATATATATATATATATATATATATATATATATATCAGAGCTTTTAATGTCTAATGCAGTCTATTTGGTATTGTGTATTTTTAAAAAATGCTATTATTTTATGTAAATTGCCTGGAGCATTTTAATGGAGGGCGATTAACAAGTGAGAAAACGTATATATATATATATATATATATATATATATATATATATATTAGGGACCCGGCCCTGCCCGGGTTATTTGAGAAAGACATTGTTTGCCAAGGTTGGTCCTTATTTTTTTTAATTTATTTATTTATTTATTACTTGGATTTATTAGTCGCCCTTTCCCGTAGGCCAGGGTGACTTACATTCATATAAAACCATAAGACACAGTAAAAAACAAGTCACCTATTAAAATTGCAGCAGCCAGGCATGCTAAACACAGTTTACATCAGTCTTTCTCAACCAGTGTGCCATGGCACACTAGTGTGCCGTGACGGACCTCCTGCTGTGCCACGAGAAAAGCTCTCTGCCCCCCTTCCTCCCCCCCTCCTGCCGAACTCCTGCTGCTTGGGGGAGGAGGAAGGGCCGGGCAGTGGCAAAGAAAAAGAAAAAGGGACCGGGGCACCGCCTCCTTCGGCCATTTCCCCAGCCAGCCTCCAATCCGCCATGACTCCCACCATGACTCTCGCCCCTCGCTCGCTGAAGCCGCGTGGAGGAGCCCCTCTCACTGAAGCCCGTCCACCGCTCATGCTCCTCCTCTGTAGGAGAGCTGAAGCTGGGGGGAGGGGCGGGGCATGGCACGGTCTGGCTCCGCCCCTCCCCCGGCTTCGGCACTCCCAGCAGCTGCTCCAGCCTTGAGGGGACAGTGCCAAGCCAGCATTGTGCTGGCTCTGCCACTGGCGGCTTGCCACTGCCCCTCAAGGCTGGGAGCAGCTGCTGGGAGAGGTGTAGCGGGGTAGGGGTGGGGCATGGCACAGCCTGGCTCCACCCCTCCCCCGGCTTTTGGCACTCCCAGCAGCTGCTCCCAGCAGGCCACCAACCCCAGCCGTTCTTACTGTGTTAGAGTGTCATTTTGTGTCATTTTGGTTGGTGGTGTGCCCCCGGATTTTTTTAATGTTAAAAGTGTGCCGCGGCTCAAAAAAGGTTGGGAAACACTGGTTTACATATTCATATATCTATAAGCCGAACGCTTGGGATGTTTACGTGGCTTGCAGTGGTCTGAGGAAAGTAGTGAAGGTACTTCAAGTCCCATCATCCATGGTCCATTCTCCTCCAAACTATACCAGGATATAGAGTCGGTCATGGGGTCTGTATGTGCCAAGTTTGGTCTTGATCAGTCATTGGATGAGGGTTGCAGCGGTCTCGGGAAATGAGTGGAGGTACTTCAAGTTCCATCATCCATGGTGTGCCCTCCTCCAAACAGCACCAGGCCATAGAGAGGGTGATGGGGGCACTTTGTGCCAAGTTTGGTCTTGATCAGTCATTGGATGAGGGTCGCAGTGGTCTCGGTAAGTGACTGGAGGTAAAGCAGAATTGGCGCTTTTAGCAGAAGTACAGTCAGGAGAGAGTGATGCACAAGCGCAGAACTTAGTATAGCGAGATAGCTTGCCAAAAATCATGCTAAAAGCCATTACGAGAATAATGCACTTTGATTGGTAGGTCAGGCACAAGCTGTGATTTGTTAGAGTACATCATGTGCCTTTCCTTGATAACACAAGCCGTGATTGGCCTAGCTAGTACCCAGCGTGTATTTGTTTACATTGTTGCTGATTGGTAGAAACCGCGCATGGGCAAATGAAACCGTTCCTCCCTGCTGGCACAGAGGGACGTTTTAGAAATGTTGCTAATTCAGTACAGGATGCTCATATTGTAGATAACATGCTGTGAGAATGAAGAATTAATACTGCGTAGTGCTGTTTAGCAAATAAGAATGCCAATAGAGTATGATGCCAAATAATATGATGTGTAATTGGATAATAGAAATGTGTTAATGCTGTGAACCAATGAAAATGATGAAGAAAGGAGGAGACGGGACCTGCCGCCATAGTGTGTATATAAGGGATAGTTAGAGATTGCTCGGGGTTCTTGTCCTGAGGCAGCTAGTTCTGTGGGCAGGTCCCGTCAGCTGACGTTGTGCAAATAAACCTTGGCTTCATTGTACCTGCAGTACGGTTGTTGCGTTTTCTCTCGTTCCTGTGGTTGCACGTTTGCGCAACCTGTAAGTAAAAAGTTAACACCTGGGAGTTTTGGGACTCCAGATTTGCTGCTACATATTTGGTGACCCCGACGTGATTCAGAAGGCGATAAGACAAGTCTGTAACGAAGAGAACGCAATCCTGTTGACTGGACGGCTCTCGCTCGTGAGTGGGGAGCTGGGGGAGACCCAGGAGGGCTGAGAACAGGGGGGCCCCAACCACCGAACGACCGGCTGCCTGGCTCGCCCCAGACCACCGCTTACAGACCCGAGAGACCGCAATCACCATTACTGCCAGTGAACCCAACCAGAAGGAAGACCGGGGGTGCAGTGTTGATCTGCATCTAGTGAGCAATCCGGCAATCGAAAGCGCGCAAGGAAAGTCGGGGGTGCAGTCTGCCGACTGCATCTAGTGAGCAATCCGACGACAATCGAGTGAGGACGCGGGAAGTGGTCCCGGGGTCTACAGGAATCGGCAAGTATAGAGCTCTGCAACTAACACGTAGGGAACATACACCCATTGGGAGGCGGGCAAGCACTGAAGTGTTTTTGGCCGGTGGAAGATGGGTGGAGTGGGATCAAAAGCGAGAAAAGAGACCCCTCTGAAATGTGTGTTAGAAAACTGGGATAGGTTCTGCCTGTTAGCAGTGGAGGGAAGTCCGCAAGACTTGAAAGATTACAGGCTCAGAAATTTGTGCACAGAAGTGTGGCCGGCTGTCCCAGAGATTAGCTGGCCAGAGGCAGGAACCTGGGATTTGAGAACCTGCATGAAACTAGAATCTTATTGTTACGAAGTACATCCAACTGATCAATGGATTTACTCCGCAACATGGCTGAGATTGGTTTTGGAGGGGGTCTGGTGGGCAGGCCCAAAGGGGCAAGCCAGAGAAGGGTGTTTTGTTAGCCGAAAGGCAGGGAAAAGCACTCCGGTTTTGCAAACTGAGCTGGAGGAATTGCTACCGTTAAGGAGAAGACCAAGGCAGAGAGAAAATGCCGCCGCAGGGGCGGGGGAGGCCAATGCGCCCGCCGATGCGAGTTTAAACGTCCCAGTCCAAGCCCAAGATGCGGCCCCCACCCTTAGGACAGGCCCAGCCGCCCAGATGGCATCCCCGGCTGTGACGCAAGCTGAGGCGGTCCCTTCTGTCTCAACCGCGATTTCCCCAATGAATCCCCCGAGTGTGCCCCAACCCGAAATAGGGAGCCTGCCAGCCGCGGATCCCCGCGTGATGTTCCCATCAATCATGGCCACGTCACAGACCGCAACGGCTCCGTTAATGTCACCATCAGCCATAGCGGCCTACCCTATTCCGCATTCAGAACACAATCCGTTTTACGGAAGCCCACCCGCATATATGGGCCCCCAGCCAGCAGAAATACACTACCCCTTTGAGGAAGCAAGAGAGATTGAAAGGAGAGCCAGATGGCAGTCCCTAAGTGCCGAGAGAATGATAGCGTGTTCTCCGGACAGAGAGGGAGAGGAAGAAGATTATCCAGCCGCTACTAGGGGAGTGATTGCGCGTTCCCCGAACGCCAGGAGAAGCTGCTCTCTTGGGGCCGAGAGACTGATAGCGCAGTCTCCCGACTCGAGTAGAAAGGATTACCGGAAGCCACGGGATGTTTCACCTAGACGGACTAGGAGCATGTCCCGGGAGGATGCAAGACAAAGGGCAGAAGAAAGGGGGGCCCTAGAATTGCCGATCCGACAGGTGCCACTACTGGATGCGAACAATAGGGTAGTGCAAGCTTATCAAATAGTTCCCTTCTCTTCAAGTGATGTCCTAAATTGGCGAAATGCCACATCCCCTTATTCGGAGCAACCGAAGGCGATGGCGGATCTTGTCGAAGGGATAATTGCAACACATAATCCGACCTGGTGGGACTGTAAACAGCTGTTAAATGCCCTGTTCACAGCGGCAGAGAGAAGGAGTATTATTAACCAGGCCAGATTGTTGGCACAAGAGGGACATGGAGAGGTTGACCCAGTCAGATATGGAGATGCAAGATTCCCAATACAGACAGATCCGGGGTGGGACCCAAATGAGGAGGCCCACCGTGAACGTATCAGAGAGTTCCAACAAATACTGTTAAGAGCAATAAGAAAAGGGCCACCCAGGCCCTCCAATATACAGAAAATACAAGGAGTCCAACAAGACAAGGTAGAAACGCCCGCTGCGTTTCTGGAAAGGTTAGAAGAGGCTTATAGAAGATACAGTCCCTACAATTTAGAGCAAGATGATGGAAGGATCGCCATAACACAATCCTTCATTTCCCAATCAGCCCCAGACATCAGAAGGAAGATTCAAAAGCAGCCAGGATTTCTAGGAAAAACTTTGAATGAACTTTTAGCTTTAGCTGATCAAGTGTTTATTGCACGAGAGCAAGTAGAGGAAGAGAGAAAGGACAAAAAGAAGAAGGAAGGATACAGAGTTTTAATAAGTATGATGAGAGAAGAAACAAATAGAGGAAGAGGCTATAGTCGTGGGAGAGGCCCAGGAAGAGGGTATGACGGACAGAGTAAACTTGGACGAAACCAGTGCGGCAGTTGTAAAAAGGAAGGGCACTGGAGAAGAGAATGTGTGGAGGAAATATCAGAAGAAAGTGATGCAAGGGTGAAGAACAGAGGGGCACAAAGCAGAGGGTCAGGAAGAGGAAGAGGAAGTTATAGACCTTATGAGGAAAAAGTAGTTGTGGCTGCGGCCTTAGAAGAGGAAGAAGAGGAGGATGAATTCTGAAGAATAGGCCAAGCTTTCCTCTTACTGAACCCGGAGGAACCTTTGGTTGCCATAGACGAGAGGTCAGCGCGTAAAGTTC
The DNA here is from genome assembly GCA_030556195.1 of Anolis apletophallus. NCBI lineage: Eukaryota > Metazoa > Chordata > Lepidosauria > Squamata > Anolidae > Anolis > Anolis apletophallus. The sequence continues at coordinate 6,234 of JARBWK010001754.1, read as the reverse complement.
CTAGTAGATACAGGAGCGGATAAATCAGTAGTGAACAAGAAAATTGCCCCCCTTAGCAATCAACAGATCAAGGTCATTGGAGTCTCAGGTCGCCCACAGAAATGCCCATTGTTACAGAAGAGGAGATGCAACATTGCAGGAAGAGAAGTGATACACCAGTTACTGTATATCCCAGAGTGCCCGATACCATTGTTAGGAAGAGACATATTAGCCAAAATTAGGGCAAGGTTGGAATTCCTGGAAACTGGCCAACTGGAACTAACTGTCCCAGGCCAGGAGGAGTACCGCCTGTTCAAATTGAAGGAGGTCAAGAAAGAGATACAATGGTGCTGGGAACAAACTCCAAGGGTATGGGCAGAAGATAACGATCCAGGGATGGCCAAAAATGTTGCACCAGTGGTGATACAGATAAGGGCGGGATGTCTTCCCATGAGAAAGGCCCAATATGCTATCAGTAGAGAAGCAGTGGAAGGAATCCAAGAACAGTTGCATAGATTGCTACATCATGGGATCATCACGTATTGTAACTCCCCATCCCCTCCTCCCTGTCCGCAGGCGGGGGGGCGGGTACCGAGTTGTCCAGGATCTGCGAGCTGTCAATCAAGCCACAGTCCCATTAACCCCTATGTGGGGAGACAGCTGAATAGGTAGTACAGAAAGGACGAAATAACCTGTAGAAGAGCGAAAAGTGAGAGAAGACGCCACCAAGACACCAAGACACCAAGAAATATTCAGTAAGTGTAAGAGGTAAGAAAGTTCGACCCCAGAAGGGAAAGTTGACTATCTGTGAGGTATCTGTGAGCTATTTCTGTATGCTATCTTTGTGAGCCTCTTGGGGGAGAGTCGGCTAAATAGCCAAGAAGCCTAGAAGATAAACAGGCAGAGGCTACCAGAGGCTACCAGAGGGAAGGGGTTGTGGGAATCCACCCAAACCGCATCAAGCTCCACCACCCTTAGACAACATTTGCCAACACCCGACAACAACCACCAGCTGTTGATATAGATGTCCTTCCAAGCCATGAGTACAAGAGCGAGAATGGATAAGGATAGGAAAGGGGAGCTGCCCCGGAGACCATCGGGAACATTCGAACCCGGGTTTAAAGAGTTGATGGCCGAGATGCTGGAGATAAGAAGAATGCTACAAGGAGGCGAAGCCGACAGGAAAAAAATGAAGGAAGAAATCAAAGAATCTAGGAAGGATCTCAAAGGCGAGCTGAAGGACATGAAAACAGAACTAAAAGGAGAGCTTAAAGATATGAAGAAAGAAATAGCATCGGTTAATAACGGCCTGACAGCCATGATGGACGAAGTAGAGAACCTTAAGAAAACGAATGCTGAACTCGAAAGCAATCAAAAAGTAACAACTGCAAAAGTAAAAGAACTGGAAAATGAAATTATAACCCTACAGGACAAACAGCTAAAGATGGACTTGGCCATAAAGGAACACCAGCTTCGCTTTAGAGGCTTAGAAGAGGAAGATGGGGAACATTTAAAGGAAATAATCATCGCCATCTCGGCAAAGATTTTAAATGCCCCAGAATCATACATAGAAGGCAAGGTGGACAGAGTGTTCAGACTGAACTCAAGCTTCGCCAAGAGAAACAAGATGCCCAGAGATATCATAGCAACATACTCGTTAAAATGTATCCGGGACGATATTTTAAAATGGCAGACAAAAAGAAGAGGATCATATAAAGGCAATAAAGTAGTGATACTAAAGGAGATACCATCAGAATTGCTCGAGAGAAGAAAAGAGTACTATTTTCTAACGGACATACTCAAAGCTAACAACATAAGATACCGCTGGGAGAAACTCGAGGGAGTGATGGCCTCATTTAAAGGTCGCCAATTTTGGCTAACATCAATTGATAAAGCCAAGGACTTTCTCCAAAGATACAAAGATGTCTTGGTAGAAGCAGACCAGACCAACAGACGAGACAAGGCAAACAGAGACTATAGAGACAATGACACCCACGAACGGAAGCCCAGATCAAAGAAATCCGCGTCCGAACTAGAGGATGGTGAAATAGATACCAGAAGGCTCACTGTCGGAAACAAAGAAGAAGACAACACAGCGGAGGATATCGGCATACCGAGCGAAGGGGAGGAGGAGGTGGAAGAAAGAGAGGAGAGAGAGGAGGAAGGTGAAGGCGACGAAGACGAGAAGGAAGAGGAGAACGAGAGCCCGGACGCAGTATGAGAAATATAAGGTGTCTGACCCTAAATGTGAACGGGCTAAACAGTGGGAGGAAGAGGAGAAGGGTGTTTGACTATGTAAAAAAAAGTAAGGCCAATATTGTGGCCTTCCAAGAAACTCATATAAAAAAGAGTGAGTGCCATCTCCTAAAAAGAGATGCCCTTGGCGAAATGTTCGAAGCTTTGGCGGGTGAAAAAAAAGGGAGTTGTAATATATGTAGACCATACTCTGAAACCGGAAATAGTGTTTAAAGACCCAGAGGGCAGATATGTTGGGGTGTTAATCCATAATGCATGCGAAAGGATTTTGATATGCAATGTATACGCGCCGAACGACTCTAAGACAAAATTCTTTGAGACTATAGAGTCAAAGATATCCGAGGGCGACTATGATAGCCTAATTCTACTCGGGGATTTTAATGGGGTAATAGAGCAAAATATCGATAAGAGCAACCCAAGTAGGGGCAGAAACAATACAGGTAGTAAACTTCCCAGGTCGTTTTTCAATCTTAAAAAAAATATCGGATTATGTGATGTATGGAGGGAACTTCACCCAAAAACTAGAGATTACACCTTCTTCTCTGATCGCCACCAAACGTGGTCCAGAATCGATTATATTTTCGTCTCCAATAACTTAGTCTGCCAGGCGAGATCGGCCAAGATTCTCCCACGCCACATTTCAGACCACTGCGGTGTAGAACTAGAACTATTTGAAAGGAAAACGGAGTATTCCTGGAAATACCCAGCCTTCTTGCTAAAGGATAAAGAGATAAAAAGTAAAAGTAAACAAGCTCTAAAGGAGTTTTTTGAAATTAACTGTAAGGGCAATAACAACACGAGCCTTATTTGGGACACAAGTAAGGCCTATATGAGGGGTTTCTTCATGAAACACCAATCCATTAGCAAAAGGAAAAAAGAAAAGGAAAGGCAAGAATTAACAATTAGGATAAAAAAGGCCGAGGAGAAATTAAAAAGTAACCCCAAAAACAGACAGGTCCAAAAAGAGCTGAAAGCCCTCCAGAATCAATTGGAATTCTATGAACTAGAAAAAATCAGGCACAATCTAAAATTTCTAAACCAAAAATATTTCGAGCAGGCCAACAAGCCGGGCAGGCTGCTAGCCTGGCAATTAAAAGAAAAGAGGAAAAGAAATGTTATTTACAAACTAAAAATTAACCAAATTGAAGTAATCTCAGACACGGAGATTAAAAAAGCCTTCGAGGACTTCTTTTCAGCTCTATATTGTAAGGACAGCATTGAGGTGGAGAAAGTAACATCTTATATTGGTAATAAAAGGTTAAGCAAGATCTCAGACGAGGACAGAGAGTCACTTAATAAAAAAAATCTCTAGAGAAGAAGTAACAAAGGCAATAAGAGGGGCAAAATTAGGAAAAGCGGCAGGCCCGGACGGCTATACAGCCGAATACTATCGGGAGCACGAGGAAGAGATAGCGGACATGCTAGAGGCACTCTATAACGAGGTTTTAGCAAATGGTAAAATCCCCAACTCCTGGAAGGAGTCGAACATGATTCTGATAGGCAAAACCGGTAAAGACCCAACAGAGATCGGAAACTATAGACCGATATCTCTTTTGAACGCCGATTATAAAATCTTTGCGGCTATAATAGCAGGGGGACTCAAAGAATTTCTTAATAATTGGATACACAAAGACCAAAACGGGTTTCTGCCAAATAGGCATCTTAAAACGAATATACGTACTATGATCGATGCAATAGAATATTATAACAAAAGCATCGACAAAAAAGTCGCCTTGATTTTTCTGGACGCGGAGAAGGCGTTCGATAGAACTAATTGGGACTTCTTAGAACATTTATTAGCGGAACTAGATATTGGGCACCAAATAAGAAATACAATTAGTGCTATATATAAGGAGCAAACTGCGAAAATAATAGTAAACAATACCAAAACAAAACAAATTAAGATCCAAAAGGGAGTGAGGCAGGGGTGTCCGCTATCCCCCTTACTTTTCATCATGATAGTAGAAATACTTCTGAAGGAGATTAGAAGAGAGGAAGAACTAAAAGGATTGCAAATAAAAGGCGAGGCACTCAAGGTCCAGGCCTTCGCCGATGATCTGGTGCTCATAGTAGAAGATCCTAATATCAAACTCCCACGATGGCTGGAAATGATAGAAGAGTTTGGGAGCCTGGCCGGGTTTAAAATAAATAAAAGGAAATCGCAGATGCTGGTGATGAACTTGTCGGAGATGGAAAAATTGGATTTAACCAAAAAGACAGATCTTATAATAGCAAAGAAGGTGAAATACCTAGGGGTGAATTTGACAACCAAAAATTCACAATTGTATAAGAATAACTACGATGGAGCATGGGACAGTATCAAAAAGGACTTTGGAAATTGGGCAAAATTGAAATTATCCCTACTGGGCAGAATCGCGGCTGTAAAAATGATGGCTCTACCAAGGATGAATTTTCTATTCTCAGCTCTCCCAATTATAAAAAAAGATTCGCAATTCAATATCTGGTCCAGAGACATATCAAAATTCATATGGAGTGGTAAGAGACCGAGGGTGAGAATGAAAATTATCCAACAGAACAAATCAAATGGCGGCCTGGGCATCCCGAACCTAAGGAAATATTTCGAAGCAAACTGCCTAGCCTGGTTGGGACTATGGTGCAAATTGGACGACATCAGGCTCTTAAATTTAGAAGGGTATTATCTGATATTTGGATTTCACGGCTACATGGGATATAACAAGATCTCCGCCGACAAAAACTTTAAAAACCACTACGTCAGAGATTCTCTACTGAGAATCTGGAATAAATATAGCAAAAAAATCTATACCAAAACCCCGATGTGGCTATCCCCGTTAGAGGCGTTTAGAATCAGGCAACTCGATAACATGACATGGTATACGTATAAAGATCTTACGTATTGGAATGGGCTAACGTATGCCTTGAAATCCAAAGATCATCTTGCGAGAGAGGGGAAGGTGATGAACTGGCTCCCCTACTATCAAATAATGGAAAAATATAAAATAGACGTTAAAAGAGGGTTCGAGGAGGACCAGAATGAGTTGGAAGGAGTTCTACTGGGCCCAGACAAACATTCGGTGGGTAAAATATATAGAATAATTTGCCAAACTGAACAAAAGCCGGAGGATTATATGAAAAAATGGGCCAGAAATATTGGTTTCAATATTAACTGGAACACCTGGAAAGCCATTTGGGAAAAAAACATAAATTCATCGGCATGCTATAAATTTAGAGAGAATTGGATAAAAATAATGTACAGGTGGTATCTCGCACCAGCAAAATTAGCCAAGATATACAAGAATACCAAAACCGAATGCTGGAACTGCGGCCAAAAAAATGGAACTTTCTTCCACTTATGGTGGCTTTGCCCCAAAGCAGAAAATTTTTGGAAAATGATTAACAAAGAAGTGTGTAAAGTGCTTAATTTGTCTATGGAGGGGAAACCGGAATCGCTCCTGCTAGGTATCATAGAGCCAACATTGAACACCAATGACAGACGTATTTATATTATACTAACCACGGCGGCCAAATTACTATATGCCCAGTACTGGAAATCCCCAAAATCCCCAACATTAGAAGAATGGCTCCAGAAGGTGATGGAAACTATCCAAATGGAATGGCTCACCGAGGCACTGAAGACAACCAAGGAAGATCCCACGACAAAGATGGACTGGGCAAAAGTCAAAGACTACTATAGATTTGAACACAAAATAGATATACTCTTGAATTGGAACTTTTAGTTAAAAAAAATCAAGGTGGTCGTGGCCATCAGTAGAGAGAGCATTATATATTAGGTACGAGGTTTAATAGCTATCTTGTTTTTATATTCTTTCTTAGGCACGGTTAAGGTACAAAACGAAAGGAAAAGAAGAACGAAGATAGTCACAAGCTGTATAATACACAAAACAAAACAAATACTCTCCTCTCCCCACCGTTTGGTCAGGAGCACCCCCCATGTAACTCCCTGTGTTTCCTATCCCCCTCCCCCGCTTTACCCTATGTGTTATTCCCCCAGGACCCCCC